>JAVHNF010014780.1:0-10772 GCA_034783455.1 Micropsitta finschii
CACTCATTAAAGGTTGCATGAACTCCTTTAGTAACCTATTAGTGAACTCAAAGCTGGTTTATCACTCATACATAGAGCCTATTTCTTTGTCTATACCCAACCAGAAGTACTTTTGGAATATATTTTCTTTTTATTTAGAATTTCTGCCCCCATTTCAGCATAAACTAGGATATGCTTTGATACTGTTCTCTTCCTTTACTATGAATTCATGGCTGTTCAGACATCTAACACATTCTTCTGTGACTCCTATTTTCCACCAGTGCTTTTCCTTACACCATTCAACTCACTCAATTGCCTTCAACTTTGGGAAAATGGCCAATCTGAGGAACTAGTATCTCAGCTATCGTTGGGACTGTCCTTTGCCAGGCTCCAAGGATGGGGTCTGCTCACAAGTACCATTTTTCAGGCAAGAACCAGCTGCCCCTTGAGCAATTAATTCACCTTTTTGCAGACACAGTGGTGTGAAAACCAGGGCTGTATCATATGGACCATGTAAGAAAGATTGCTCTTGACTTTGAGATGTTGTGAAGTCAGTGCAAGGTGATGAGCAGCACCTGGGACACCAAGTCAAGGCCACGACCCAAGCAGGGCCCAGCCATACGGAGCACTGACCTGCAGGTCTCTTGGTCAGGTTGAGGCAGTCTGCGTGGTACACCTTGGGGCAGCCTGGCTTCTTACAAGAAACCAGTTGCCCTCCGTCTCCACAGCTGAAACACTCGTCCTCTCGCTCCTTCATCACCTCTGCCTGCGACCTGCGCTTCATCTGCGGCCGTCTCTTTAGCTTCTTGGACTTTTCCTCATTGAGGTTGGGCTGGCTCTGTGGGTGAGACAATGTCAGTTAATGCAGGTTGCTGCCCCTTCCATCTGCTCACTTCCTGCTACAATGGAGGTAACTGCAAACCCTGCAAATAAAAATCCCACTGCCCACTGTACCTGAAATATATGTAGCATTGCTACATGATTCTTAATATTTGGCAACTCATGTACTATAGCAAATAGTTCTCTTTAATAGCCTGGAAGCCCTGCACCAAACCTGGTTAAACATGGGAGATATACAATTAGCAACAGCAGAATGAGGAGTGAGGGGCTGCCTGAGGTCACTGAATTTGTGCCACCTTTCACACGTGTCATGCCCTCAAAACAGTCAGGTCTCCTTGCATCCATGACTTAAGAAGAGTCTCTCCGAGGTCTTCCTGCACTTCTTGACATTCCTCACTCCTCTCCCCTTTTTCAGTCTGAATTTATCTATGATCAGTTTAGACTGATATTTTCGCAAGTCAGTGCTGCTCTTTTCCAGCCGCTTTTTCCACTCTCCCTGAAGTAACCACAGGGACATACTCTCCTTCTCATAAACCAAAGTTACGGTCTGTACCCTCAGTCTTCCTAATGGCTTTTCTCTACCCTTAATGAGTTTATTTCTCCCAAACATGCTACTTCACATGATGCCTCACATGCCATGTACAATGACATCAACACTTCACCAGAAAACCAGGAATGCTCTCCCAAAGCACTGCCACCATTTGCCTTTTTCACAAGTATATCACAAGAGCAGCTCAGTCCTGCAGCAGCTGAACTGCTTCAACAGCTTCTTCTCCACTACTGCTCGTGACCATGGCAGATTTGCTTCTACTACCCTCCAGGTGTGCACTCTGTACTCTGGTGTACTGAATCTCTGAACTCCAGCCCATTCCCAGTTATACCCAGTTACTCCTCTGTAACTGCCCCATCCTCTCCAACACCCTTATATTACAGTTATATTACCATGCTTCCAAAAACTGTGTTACAGGTAGTAACGAAATAACCACAACTGGTCTACAGAATGGCATAAAAATGGCTTAAGTGATCTATTTCTGTGGCCTAAGGCTTCTTCAAAGGCTGCCTTTCCCTTCAGACTTGCTCCTCAGACCACTCTTAATCTCCTAGCAGAGATCCTCTCCAGGCTAAGCCTCCCAATCTACAAAGATGATGCTATTTGTCCCCATTCAGTGACCTTATCATAGCAGTATCCATTCAGTTTATCTAAACAGACAAGAGCTAAATTTTATGTCATTTTCCACGTATCTATGTCCAAATAATGGGTTCTTGGTGCAGAACATCTGTGTGCTGAGACGACAACTACAAGGAGATTTTTGCATCCTTTGTTCTGCACAAATATTGGGCACTATTTTCATTGCTCTCACATGAAGACTAAACCCCAAACCAACAAAACATTTTAAAAACCTTTGTCTGCAGACCTACAATTTCAGAATTGGGCAGCAGTGGTTATCCAGCTGTCCTGCCACTAGGGAGTTACAGCTCTTGATTGTTTCCTTCCCCTTTACCTGTGGATATTTCTAGTTCCATACCACCATTCACACTGACAATGGGGACCAGTAAAGCCTTTCTTATCACTGAAAATGCAGCCAGTGAAATCACTCCACCTATTATCAGTTTCTAGTACCTCGGCTATTTAACTACAAAGAGAACAAGAAAAACCCTTCACAGCTAATTTGAATGTCTAAGGCAAGGTCTAACAGCTGGACTAAGCGATTCACACTTCAATACAATAGACTTCAAGCATTCTTCCACAGTCCCAGTTAGCAAGGTTACTTTAAAGACTAAGCCACACCATAATCCTGTCTTGCTGTATCTTCAGGAAGCTTAAAAATGCATCTATTGTGGGAGGAATTTGAAAAAAGAAAAGAAAAACAACCCCACCCCCGGTAGTGTTTTCTTGGGCATTGTTTCCTAGCCCATCTCATCAAGACAGAGTGAGTCGCCTCAGGCATCACAATGGAACATTAATGCCAACTAAAGGGCACCTTTCTGATTTCCATCATGCAACCTGCAATTTCAGGGTAAAAATGACAATCAAACCATGTATAACACAGGAGCAGCACAAAATCAATTGAACTTTAAATCTCAACCAACAAAAAAGGAACTAAGTACATCAGATGTGCAACAATTCAGCTCAGCCGGCACCTTCTTCAGACATCAATTATTTATATTTTTTTATCGTAAGTTAATTCTTCTGCAGAACGAAGTTCTCTGGAGAATTCACAAAACCTTCCGTATATATTAACAGGGCTTTTAACCCTTAACTGTGGGTAAGCCACCAGTATCCACACAGCAGAGCAGAGGGATTACAGACTGATTTGGTGAAGCTCTTGAAACAATCCAGCAGCTGAGACATGGATTTTGCTGGTGACAGCTGGGAACTCAGCCAGTTGCTCCTGTAATTTCCTTTTCCCAGTGAGAACCAGCTCACATAAGGAGGTAACTGAAATCAATTCCTGTTACTGCAACACTGCAGTTACAAAATGAAGCTCCCAAAAGCCAGTGAGTTCTAAAAGATCGTGACTTTTCCACTACATATATGGCAAATTTCTTATGCCTGTCTGATGTGTAAATTTCAGTTGCTTAATGAATAGAAGACAAAAAATAGCAAGAAAAAAATTTCTTATTGCAGCAAAGACGCTGATGTAGAATAAAGCACCTCCAGTCTGAAGGAATGCAAGTTTGCTGGCCTTTCATGCAAGCTCACAATTTACTCAGACCTTTACTTTGGGAAATGGGCTGAGTTGTGGTTTCCTGGTTATCCGAAGGAAGTCCTTCCCATGCCTGTCCTTTGCTCCTCTAGTGCCATGGAAATTGCCATGATAATAAGCAGAAAATTCTGAAAAAAAATCTTTCATTTACTCTTTTGGTGTAAAATACAATTTCCTTTCATTATTTCTAGCAACTCCAATAACTGAGGTCTAAGATCTGTTCTCTCAGCATGGAAAATGGAATATTCTGCTCATTTCAAGCCCTGTTCTCATGGCCACATTGTTACCCTTCCTAGGATCTCTGCAACAGATGATGCACATCTATGAAAAAAGGTGACATGGAAGAACAAAAGCTTAAAGGAGACATCGTACCTTTGGCCGTACTCCTAGGAAGCCACTGCAATTCGGGGCACCACATTTGCAAACGGTCTTTCCGTTTCCCAAACACTCCAGGTTGTAGTTGAAAGTCAGCTCAGTACCTGACACAAAAGCAGATCAAAACCAAGCAAGTTGTAATGAGCTATGGGGCAGAATGGCTCACTGCTGAAATAAAAGCCCTTTTGAAATACAATGCCACAAATGACTGTCACAAATACACAAGGATACCAACTTGTTCATCTCCCATAGACCTGTGTGGATTGAAAGTTCAGTGCAACCCCATGATCCTACCACATGCTACAGCTAAAAAGGGCATTCCATCCCACCCTGCAGCATGCTTAGTTCCATTTCTCAGCCCTGTAAATCAGAACTAGGAATCTCCACTCATACCATGGATGTGTTTCATTACGTCAGTGCTGGTGTTAAGTATCATGAATGCTGATATGAAAACAAAAATTAACCATCTTCCCAGGGAGCTACAAACCCTCCCCTTTCTTACAGAAACACTCCCACGCTTTAACTGCAGGTACTGCCAGAGCAAGGTTTCTTACCAGCTTTGATATTTACAATTGCGAAGAGCCCGACCCGCGTGTCGCCGTTCACACACCACTTCTGAGTCTCACAGTTTGGCTGGCAGCAATGGTTCATGAACCGAGCGTAATTGCCCTTTGGCCCAGCATCAATGATTCGATCCTGGAATGGGAAGGAAGAAAAATCAGAAACACACAGTTAATAAACTGTTATTTGTTGCTCACACCGTTGCAGCCCAGTTTATACACCAAGAAAGCATTAACCAGTACTGAAATGTGTGACAGCAGAGGCATCTAACGATGTTCATGAAGCATTCGAGTTCATCCATGTGTTTTAACCGAGTGTCAGTGACAGGTGTCGCTGTGCTGCCTGGAAAATGTATGTTTGAGATGCATGCTTTTAGAAAGGTGCTGGCCTTTCTCTAATGTGCCATTACAAGGCTATTGCAGCTGCAGATTCAGCTGCTATTTCTGCTGACTCTGCTTGGCTGGGTCAGTGTTTTGAGCATGAACAAGCTATGTGTATGCATACTTGCTTGCCTTCTGATTGAAAAGGAAAGCTGGTCCTTTGAGTGGCAGATAGAAAGAAATGGGCTAAAACTTGGAAAGAAGAGCAAACTGAAGTGAGCTGGCAGCCATCAGCTTGAATAATCAGCCAGTTACTATGAAGGTCCTTGCCCACAAGAAGAAATGGGGGCAGCTGATAGATTGTTCTTCTCACTTAATGACCCTGCTGAGAATCTGCACATTTTTCGATGTGGGGATTCAAGGGCTTGTTGCTTAATGTCACTTAATGTTACTTTGGCCTTAAAGATTTGGAAATGCTGTTGTAACTTTTAGGGTTGGTCAAAATACTGGGTGGCCTGGAAGGACCTCATGAATGCATTTGGAAATTTTTGGAACAAAGCCTAAGGAGGTAGTCCAGCTCTGTGAATGTTGAGGGAACCACTTACAGTTCAGCAACCTCCACAGCTGGTTTCAAAGGAGATATTAAAAATCTGAGAAGGTTCAAAGGAAAGTTGTCAAAGTAATCAAATGAGTTAAAAGAAAGAAAATAAACTAACAAAACAACAACAACAAAAGGCAAAATATGTGAGGAGAGTTCTACTTATTTAGCTTTCAAACAAGTCACTTGTCGCAGGTGGAGGATATCTCAGTAGAATCAGCAATGCAATAGAAGTAGACATAAGTGTGAGTAGACATAGGTGTAACAACAATGTGGTGTTGGCTGGGATTTGAAGCTAAGCACCTTCAGACTGAAAACCAGGTGCACATTTTTAACAGTGAGGGTAATTAACCACTGGAACAGCTTACTAAGGATTGTGGTAGATTTTCCACGATTGCATGTTTATTGTGGTGTTATTCAACCACAGCTATGGAGCTTCAAGTATGAATTACTTAGAACAATCTTATCGTCCACGTTGTTCTAGATATCAAACAAAATGATCTCAGTAAGTCCCTCTGGCCTTAACATCTAAGCATTTGTGTTGGATGGGGATGTTTATTTCTGCATCCTAGCACAACAGCTACAGGCATTGATGTGGCTGTTGCTGATATTATGGAAAGGGAAGACTTGTAAGAGTTTTGAGTCTCCAGGCACATCAGCTCATATTCAAACAGGCTAACCAGGTCTGAGAGGGACTGTACAAAATGTGGTGTTGAAATGCAGACAGACTGCATTAAATCAGCTTACTCTTGCATGTGTGTGCTGGCTGCAAACTGGAGCCGGGTAACCCAAATTGCAGAAAAAATGCCTTTGGTCCTTGAAGAATGGGTTTAGTCCAGAAGATAGTTAAAAAAGGAGTGAGGTCCTCAGAACTGAAGTCAGCTTCACACTGTTCACGCTCTGTTTCACACAGCTAGTGCTGCTGAAATGAAGCTACTCAGCTGCTGACAGCCAGGATGAGACTCTGAAGACTTGGAGCATAAAACAATTTCACATTTGGGTCCCACCACTATAGACTTGGTAGCAGAGTCAGAAACACTCCTGAAGAGGCCTAGGCAGCAAATTTCTGCATAGCTTGTCTTTCTGAGCCAGAATCTCATTTGCTGCTTTCTAAAGGAGAACCCTTTGAGCTTATGACAGCCTTTGAGAGCACTGGAGGGTGACTTGGTACTGTGGCCCTCATGTTACAATCTCATTTTACATCAACACATATCCTCAGAGGGGTAGTATTTAAAGGAAAAATTGTACAAAGTCTTTGAAATCAAAGCAGCAGGAAAAATTGTACCTTACAGCTCAAATCTGCCTTTGAAGCTGGAAATCTCCGGTCCACTATGGCACTGTATAACAGCATCTGATGTTTTCCTTCAGTTGACTACAGTGTGAAGAGAAAGGTTTTACACAGGTGGGCATTGCCTGTAATGTTATACACATGCAAACCTGCCTGCAACAGTGATGGGATGCACGCTCCTAAGAAAGTCTTCAGCTGACTAGCTCCCTTACCTTTTAAGACACTTTACTCTTCTTGCTGTCAGTCTCAGGATAAGCTGTAGGGCTGCAGTAGCAAAGCAGAGGTCAGTGACATAAAGCAAACAAGCCTGCACACATCCATACTCAGCAAACTGCCTGCCAGGCTTGAGGTAGAGACCAGCAGATGGACACCATGCTGATGATTCCTTGCTTTATTCCACTGTGTTACATGGAGCCAGAGTCCAAATGATGAGAGGGTGAGCAGTTTGTCTGTGGATGAATTTTGAAGGATTTCTCTACCTTCAGGCTTGTATCAAGAAGTGGGACAGCTGGAAAAGGAATTGGAATAAAAATGTTCTAATCAAAATAGTTGTGCTCCTGAGGATGTTAAATCTTCTTATAATCATTTATGAAATCAAAGTCTGACTTCCTCTCTAAGTGGAAAGTCACTTCCACCAGATGGGAGTGGGAAACAGGGGACTGAGCCTGATTAAAAAAAGATCACCATTAAATGTCATTCTCCAGGAGAGAGACCTGCTGAAATGAAAGAGATTTATGCATGAGATTTAAAGTGTCCATGGTGTGGGAAGACTACACCAGAAGGAAAGTTTGTTTGATAGTTACACTGGGAATACAGGAAGGAAAGCCCAAATCCTGTGCTGTAAGAAAGGCACGAGTTGACGAGTATAAGAGGAGTGCATACAATTCTTTATTAAGGAGTCTCATCTAGGTGTGTATGGCTGTGCTGTACAGTGAAAGAGAAACATGTGGAGATGTAGAACACAAATTCCTCGTGCCTACAGGGATGTAGAGAGGAAAGACTGATCATGTGCGATTAGACACCGAACACTGGCTCTTAGGAAACAGTTCCTGCCTTGCCTGCAGACTTCCTAGGGCTAGACATTTAATATCTTTGGTCCTGGTTTCCCATCTGTAAAATGGGAATAACATTTCTTTTGGCCTTATTTGTTCAGGTTTCAAGATTGAGAAGACAGGTCTCTCTTCCACTGTGTGCATATGCAGTGCCTAAAGTGATGGGAGCTCTAACTGTCCTTCAAGGTGCAAGGTGCTATGTTGATAGTAGTGTGAAAAGGGGAGGGAGAGACTGGGAAGAAGGCTAGGGTATTAAGAGAGACTTTGCCACTGGCAAAGCAGGAGAAGAATGGAAGAAGATGAAAGTTGAAGATAGGAAAAAGATAAAAGGTTGTGATGGGAAAGTGGCTGAAGTTGAAGGCTGGTTCTTCTGAGCTCATTGAGGGTTTGTTCTGAGGGAGATTATGGGAATCTGGTCAGCACTTGCAGATGAACCTTGGTAATTGCTGCGTTGGATGGGATCACACATTGTGGGAAGCAAGGAAAATGCAGGCAGTGTCCTCTGATAGGAAGGGTCTTGGGATCAGGTTCAGCACAGTTGTCCTGCCATTACTCTTTCTGCTGGCATGACCCTTATTGTGACAGAAGTAGTGCTTCAGGACACCAGGACAGTGGGGCAGAGTGAAGTGCAGAATGTGCCTGGGATGAGAGACTTCTCCCATCCACATACAGACCAGAGAGGACTTGTCCTGGTCAGATGTCTCATGCTGTTTCCAGATTGGGTTTGATATATGCTATTTTGTAGTTGGCAGCTTTGGAAGGGAGTTACGTGATACTCTTGTGTGGAAAGATTGGAGAGGGAGGGATGGAAAAGAAGAGAATTAACAATAGAGCTGCTCCCGGCATGTCTGGACCGCTGTTCTCAACAGCACAGGTTTCTCACAACACGTGTGGAGGGACAGACAGGGGCGTCTGAGAGTCTCATGCTCTCAGAAAGTGAGCAACCCACTTCAGTCTATGCTCTACATGGAATCCTGAGAATGGCTTGACTTGGTGGGGCTCTGTCAATGCCCATGGGTTTCTCTGACACTGGAGATAGAGCCCTCTCTGTCAAGGAATGTTGATGATGTTTCTAATGTATCTAAAACCGTGTATGAATGGCTCATCCAGATCTCTATATACCTTCTGCTTGGAGGGGAAAAAAAATCTTTTTCTTTTTTAAAGAAAAAGAAAGAGCAAGAAAAAGAAATATTGCTTGGATATTCAGGAATTGCCATTTTCCTTTCTTTTTCCTCTCTCAAAGACCTGCCTAGTTATGAGTTTGAGAGTCTCAGGACTTGTCTACACAGGGAAATTTATCGGCCTAATTATGCCAGTGTAATCAGGCTGATAAATTTGCCTGTGTATACAAGCCTTAATTTTAAAAGCTCCATTGTCTCCGAGTGCAAGCCTAGTGAGCAGTTGTATTTTAGGTCCCTGAACTATGCTTGCCAGCTGTGGGCTGACTGCCGAAGTCTTTGACCGAGTTTCCTCATTTCAAAGCAGTGGGGTTCTTTGGATACTAAAACTCTGTATTAAATTAAACATGAAGGTATCAAAGGAGTCATATTTTGCTGAAGCAACTTGAAGCTTCTTGTGAAATGTATTGACAAGGGTATATAGGTCACCACTGCCTCCTGCTTGGTGGAATGTCAGACATGCTCCCGTCTGCATCTCTCTTGCTTATCCATGCAACTGGCACCATTAGCAGGGATTCCCCTTTAGGTAAGAGATGGAAAAATTGTGAGTTTGAAGGTGAATACCCAGAGATCTAATTTTCGTATAGTGCAGGTGCATGGTAGAGGTGATACTTACAGTCATGAGATTTGAGTAACACATGAATTTTGTTTTGTTACATGTACTTTTTTTTCTGTGCATTCACAGAACCACTGGCACAGAGTTAGAAAGGGCAGTTTTGCAGAAGAAAAAACATGTATGTAAATGTGTAGCTGATTAGCTCTTTTCACTAAGGCTGTGAATAAAATCATCTTGGTCTGCACATGCAATTAGTTAGGCAGCTGTGAAGCTGGGTATATACAAAGCAAACACACAGTGTGGTCTTGTGGCTCAGGCATAATCTATTCTCCACAGCTATTTAAAAAAGTGAAAATCCAAATAAATTAGACTCCATTGCAAAATCAGCTGGCTGAAATAATCACCATCCCCTTCCCAAAAATAGGCATTGTCCAAAATAAAGGTCTGATCTGGCTCCAATGTGCAGAGGAGTTTTGCTAGTGGATGCTTTATGAAGATTTGTATTTCTCTGGCAGAGAAACAGGAGAGAGCTCCTCAGGAGCATGGCAAAAGAAACGAAGTTCTAGAAAATGATGAATGTTTAAAATAGTCCTAAAAAAAGTGGGGAGGAGGATTCTCTGAGCAAAGGTCTGACCTGAAATGAGCTTGAATGTGCAAGTGATGATCCACATACCTGTGTTTAATATCCAGAGTGGGAGAATCTTAGGTGTGTTGATGTACACACAGAATTACAGGATGTTGCCAAAAGACTTGTATGTTGATGCCCTGGCCCATGTGACACTTGCACGGAGCTGTGAATCTTTTCAGAGACCTTTGTTAGGTGGCTGCTTTGTTTTCTTCTTGTTAGAGATGTCTCCTGAATACCTGAGGACAGATCTGGATTTAACAGATATTCACAAGAGCAGTTTGAATTTCTAAGCCCATTTAAAATTGCTTCTTTTGTGTTAGGATGAAACTTTGGGGCCTGGTCATGGTGCAGAGAGAGCGAGATGTAGGGAGGAGCAACCCAAACTTATTATCCCACTGCTGGGCTAAGCTGGGCAGCAGTGCAAGTCAGGTCACATGTGAGTGGGAATTGGAAGGGGTGCACATCTTAATTTCACTCTGAGGCTTCTCCAAATCACACCAACAGTTATGTGTTAACTCCCCTTTTCCACGAGTAGATATTTTTGTGTTTTCCAGCACTGAATGGTGCAGGGTACCTCTGCGAATGGAAAGCACGAACCTGACCTTGGTGTTCATAAACCCATAGGAGGGGAAGCACTGTGCAGATCCCCCACCACTCACACACAGACCTATTTTGTTATTGAATCAAGT
>JAVHNF010014781.1:0-20492 GCA_034783455.1 Micropsitta finschii
ACTGCCCGGGCGGTCGATCTCATCCACGGGGATGCGCCAGATTCCCTGCAGAGAAAGAAAAAGAGGAAACCTCTCAAGAGGGATCCAACCAAACAGGACAGAAGGATCCAACTGAAATCTTCAGATACGAGTGGGATTCCGCAGGATAATGAATGTCACTGACAGTCAGGGAAATAATGGACAGACAAATGCTGTGATCCTTCAGGCAGGGAGATCTGAGTCAACTGATTCCTGCCAGCAGCGAAAGAGGGAGGCTTGCAGAAGCCACAGCACACCTTCTAAATATGCTTCTGAACTACTCCCAGAATAAGGCAAGCAAAGCCTAAATTATATTGTGCATTTTTCTTACACGTCTGTGAACATGCCTTCCCGAGCTAAAGATCAACTACCATAAAAAACAAGGAGTAACTTAAAATAAGTTTTCCTGGCCTGAAAGCTGCTTTTCTTGTGCAGCCACAGCAAGTTTCTATCTTCAAATCATCTGTTACTGAATGTCTCAGGAACTTGGTTACTGCCTTGGTATCATCAGTGTTCACCAAGGCACTAACCAGTCTGATCGGATTCCTCAGCAATATCCATTTTCCAGTGGCAGATTCAAATACTTGTGCATACATCCTGACCCTTCTAATTAAATTTCTGGGACAAAGGAATCTTTGGGGAGCAAGGCTGGAGTCTGATAAAAATAATAATTTCATTATGGTTAGTCAGCTCCATTTCTGCCATTTCTAGTAAATCAAAGGAGAAGGAAAAATGCAACGCCTCTAATACCCAACTACCAATTACCACCATCCACAAAAGCTGCTGTTACATCAGTGCAAACCCTCCCTTGTGCTTTATTCAGTCCTGAAGCTTTTCCTACAGCAGCTCTTTAAGATTAAAATCCTCTGGTTGTGTAAACCATTTTGTGACAATGCAGGAAAGAATGGTCTCACTGATAGAAAAACTGCCTGAAAATCAGTTTTGCTTTCCAAACCTGTTCAGAAAGCAGGATATACAAATATTTACTCTTGTATCTGTGTTTAAAGGTGTTGCTTTGATATTTTTAGCTTTGCTTTCAGTATGAGCAAAATTCTTCAGAACTTAATGCAAAGTGGAAGCAAAGAAAATGATTGCTGCAATCATAGATGACATCTGACCACGAAAGAAGCAGATGCATAACGGACCTGTCTACAAGAGAGACCCTCCCCCTGCATGTTCAGAGAATCTGAAGTTCTACTCCATAGGATGTACAGTAATTTAGGAATAACCAATAAACACTGGTGGTTTTAAATAGGAAACAATGACTTCAACCAGCTATAATGCACAGCCTGTCCTGCCAAATTTTCTTACTCTTGCTTTTCCTCATGCTCCCTACTCTTACACCCTGATGATCACAGACAAAGTCATTTTCCCTCTTTGCTCCCTTTATCTCAAACCTTTTTCTGTAGCTTTCCTTTCCCAGGAAGTACCTATACCCCCACAAGACTGACCCCCGAGGTACAACCGTTGCTTCCTCCTATCCCCAACTACCAACCTCCACAAGTACCTTTTGTGGCTTGGTGGCAAAGATTTTATCTGCTCGTGCAGCTCAGCAGCTCTCAAGCACGTACAGGTCTTGTAGGTAACAGTTCCGTAAAGCAGCACGTACTTCATTTAAAAAGAGAAACTTTCTTTCCCCGACCTATACAATGACTTTCCTTTCAGGCCACAGACAAAACACATTCTGGAGCTGACATTTTTTGCTTCTCTGCACATACATAAACTGGGTTTCTGCCAAATCCTAAAGCAACTGAATGCCTCATCATGGCACCACACTGCAACCTACTTAGCCAATTTGAGGATACAAAACAATTTATGGTCAACTTAGATACATTGTGTAGGAATGGAAGACAGCCAGCATGTAAGTTCCTGGTCTTTTCGACCATTATCTCATCTTTCATTTGAATTAGGCAGATCATTGGAGGGAGCCTTCAGTTACCTTATCTGGAACCAGCTGAAACAATTCTGCAGCTCTCACATGTCTCATGCATACATTTTACTACTACTCCAGAGATTACAATACAAAACAGAGATTACAGTCAAACCATTTGCAATGACAGATTTTGCTAACTGCTGCTACAAAGCTGTGAAAGAGACCAAGTCCATTTGATAAAGGCTAAGGTGCATATTATGAGAAATGCTGCTCTTCTGTCTTTCTACAACAGGACACATCGGAAGAGCTTAAATTAAAAGCCACAATAAGGGCATTTAAGTTTAGGTATTAAGTTTTACTTTAATAAAGGTTTGATTTTATAAGGGATGCCACTATGTTTTGATGTGTTGACTTGCAATAAATACGATTACTGTCCTGTTACCTACCCACCTGTTTCACATGCAGCCTCAAGCCAAAAGCAGAAAGAAACCTGCCATCAGGAGTCAGACGGCAGAATCTTCATTCCACGCACTGTGATTTTATTAAGCAATATACAAAACATTGATGCTAAAATGAGTTTATCAGAATTTATGAGTGATACTGAATTCTTTTTAAGACATCAAGTTGAGTCACAGACTAAAGAACAGTCTCATTCAAACTCCTCCCAAAGAGAAGTTTAACTGAGCCCATCAGGCATCAGTTTTTCCTTCCTAAGTATCAATAACCTTCAAGAAGAGTATTTCTGAATTCAGATCATACACTGCAACTTTTATAAAAAGCTGAATGTTAGGGGGGTTTGGTTTGTTGTTTTTTGTTTTTTTTTTTTTAACAAAACTTACAAAAGCCAAAAATGCAAAGCTTGTAATGAAATAACGGAGGAGGAGACTGGAAAAAGTTATCCAGCTTGACTAAAATTAAAGTGTTCAGATGATCACTTGAAAATTCAGATTTGTTAGCAAGTACCTCTTTGACAGTACACATGGAGAGGAGTGCAGATCCTTGTGAAAAACATCTGCAATTCTTTCAAACTTTCAAAGCAGTTTTGTTACTGCTTATCCCCACTCAGGACACTTCAAAAATGCCTTTGGATCCAGCCACGAAAAGGATTTTACATCCAACACATTGCTCCTGTCTGCTGGCCACCATTCCCACAGCCGAAAGTTTCCTCCCTCTGCAAGAGCCAGCAAAGCTGTTTACACGAAACTAGAAGAAGGAGTGAGGCGCTTCCAAAACCTCCAAAATGCCTCCCAAGATCCAAAACATCAAGCTGCTCTCCATGCCTTTCTAGCTAAACACACAGTCTGTGAGAGCTAGGGGTCGGGGAAGCCAGCCAGATAACGCACTGCTGGAAGAATAAATCTGAAGCACATGAAAATTCTGCAGCTAACTTGATTTTTACATTAAATATGAAACTGGACAATGAAGTCAGTCGACCATATTCCTGGTGACACTTTCAATTACTTTTTTTTCAGCTTAAAACTTACTGCATAACCTCTCCTTGCAGAAAAACTGAAGACTTGGGGAGGAGGGTGAGGAAAAGAGGACCATATTACGCTGGGTTTTGTGAGCACAAGCTACAGCGTTAGTGGATACTTTCTAGTTCAGCCACTGAAAATAGAAAGGAAGGAAGTACTTATTATTCCTCCTTGCTGCTTACTCCAGAACTTTACGGGAGGGGATTCCCTGGGGTTTAGGAATGCCTCTCTGAGGAGGGAAGGCTGACAGTTCTCAGCAAAACCCAAACTTCTCTGGGGATGGCTGCTGCTGATGCTGCAGAGCTTCAGAGTAAGCCATTTTCTAAGCAGAGATCAAACCCTACTGAGTGCTCCATGGTTTTTCTTCTTCGCAAAATGGAGAAATGCTAGTCACACTTCAGACAATCCAATTCACGTGCAACAGGCAAACACATAAAAAGATTACTGCTACAAATATGGACCTCCAGTCACTTATGACTCAATTCCCTCTTTTTTCCAAGGGATCCCAGAAGTGCAAGTTGCACCACATAAAACAAACTCAATTCCACTTCTGCCTTCAGGCGACCAAAGCAAAACCACACTTCTTCATTTGCCAGCCTCAGTAATGTTCTACTATGAGCTCTTAGAAAACATAAATTTGATATAAATATTATTTTAAGATTGCCAGAAAACATGACAAAACTGATAAACCAACTAATGAAGTTGTGCAGAGAAACCACCGATTAATAATGCAACAACCTACACAGTATTCTGGAATCAGAAATTAAACTAAGCATGATCTCATAATCCCTGGAAAACTCACACCTTGCTAAACCCATTTTTGTTTGTTTTAAGTCTGTTTTAATACAGGGTTACACACAACATACTGAAGCACTTGTAGTTTGACTTGTGTCCCCTCTTCTCAATTACTTAGGTCAACATACTGTTTTGTACTGGGGGCCTGAAAAGGAAAGGAATATGGTTCAAGCTGAACAGTTTCAGCACACGAGCTGAACCCCCACCTTTTTCAGCTAAGAAAGTATAGTACAGAACCTTGAATACCCTTACTACTCTGTGTAAGCATTGCTCTATTTAGGTTCAAGCCAGTAGGCATGTGTTTGCTTAACTTGTGGCTTCCTGCTAGTTTGCATGTAACCATCAAAACTGCTGCTCCTTCCTCCATGTAGTAAATTACTAAACCACCTTTTCTCATCTGATCTTAAAGTGCTCCCATATCTCTTAGTATTTTACTCTGTCACCTGTTTTTGGCTTTTCTTTCTTTTCTACAGACAATCCTGTTACTTTTCTTTCTCAATTCCTCATTTCATCCTTACTGCCTTTCAGTATGTAGTGGAACAATTCCACCTTTGTGAACAGGAATGTGAGTGAGCACAAAAGCATTAAGAAATGAAAGCACTCATATTCCAAACAGTAAAATTACTAGCTGCAGGGATTTGTGTTATCAAGGAAAAAAAGGCAGCCCCTACCTTTTGTGAGTAACTTAGGCAATTATAGAAAAATCTTATGAACTTTTCCAGAGTATTTAAGCAGCACTCCTCTTGCCTGCTGTTAGTCTTGTTCACATACTCCAGTAACAGAATGTAAAACAATGGTGTGATAATAACTAAATGATATTTTATCAGCCTGGAAAAGAAAACAGAAATAAGGCAAAAAAGCAGCAACTTCCTTTCAGTAAGTCAGAACCAAGCAGGATCACAATGCCTGGTCTGCAAGGTAAATGTTGTCTGTTTCTTTTTTTCTTGTTTTTTTTTAAATACACACACACTTGGAAGTGAATAAAGAGCATGCGTGCTTCCTGGAAAAGCTGTGGAATTATATTAGCAGGACAGCAGCATGAAAACTGCTGACAAATGAAAATACTCCACATGCTCCCATCATCATGTGTTGATAAAGAAACATAATGGGCCATTTCACCTCGTTTGTCTCATCAAAATACAACATATTTTCAGAGTCTTAATTTTCAGAGTTTTTAATTTCCAGAACAATCATTTTACAGTTGACTTGGCACAGAGTTGGTTTTAACCCTATGAAAAGAACACACAAGCCATACCCACTTGGGAAGACTATTACATGAGAGCATGAGTCAGGTGGACACACACGAGGCAAGGAACAGAAGTCATTTCCTTGCTGCATAAGCAATTATATAAAGCCAGAAATGCCTTGTTAAGATGACAAGTTATAAGTTCAGGTGGAATTAGTGAAACAGAAACTGAGGTCTGCAGACAGCATTCGCAGAGCACTGGGTTTGGATATTTGCCAGGCTGAATCTGGAGGGTTTTGTTCACTGGGTCAGGAGGCTTGAAGAGTTTTTACTCAGATGGTTCCCACGTACCATGTGATTTCACAACAATGTCAACAAAAGGCACATCATCTCTTTTTAAAGGGAAATGGCTAAATAGGCAATACAAAAACAAATTAATAAAAAGCAGTAAAGAATCCATTCTACTCCATGGCTGCAAAGGAAAGAAAGAGAAGAAAAGTGAGGAGAGACAGGCATTCTCTTAAAACCTGTTTTTAAGGTGCAGTCCTGTTCAAGCAATGACATAGTTCCATTGCCTCTGGAGCTTCTGCGATATGTGCCTCAGGCAGACATTGTCCACTTGAAAAAAACAGGAAACACAAGGAGGTGTGTGCAAAACACAACATCCCTTTGATGATTACACCGTTCCCTTCACTACATTTCCAGGTTAACACCAACAGCACCAGTGGAGTACCCTTCCCCTGAGGGCTCTAAGAAACAGTCCGTAGATTTCCTCTTGACCAGCTCCTCAATTCCCTACTCTGCAAGTCTGGGATGCCAGAGCAGAGATGGATTTGAAGATACAGCTGTGGGACAAATGCCAACTGGAGAGTCTGCAAGGCGGTTCTGGTTTCTGTCAGTGGCATACCAAGGTTGAGCCCCACTGCTCATTCCTAAAGAAGGTGCTGCGGAACCACAACGAGAATTGGGGCTAACACAGCCGGGAGAAGCCATTGGTTGCCAGAGAAGGGCAAGTTTCAGGATTGACAGGGGGTTTTTACCTAGACTCCTACACTTGTGCCACTAGACTGACTGTCCCCATCTCCCCAGGGGTTACAAATTAAGCAGCTAGTAGCATACATAGAGGCACTTTCACAGGTATTAGATTCTATTTGGTGGAGGGAGGGTTAATTCGACCTTATTTCAATAAAATAAAAAATGACTTCAGATTACAGAACTACCAGCTATCATCTCTGCCTACATCTGGTAATATGCAAAACCAGTCAGCCTGGCACAGTGTATTACTAATGGTATCCTGACAACACTCCTGCCTTAAAACAATAGTAGCAAAGCATAACAAAGCCTGGGTATGAAGAAGAGAGATTAGCGATACCTAGCAATTGAATGCAGGGACAGAAGAGTTAAAGTCTGGAGATAAATGTCTCACTCTCCAAAGGGTAGCTTTCCCACTCCTCTGGGAATAACAACAGGACAATGCTTAAATGGAGAAGTTAAACATAAGACAGATGTTCAAAAGGATGTGGAGAATGATACAACCTGTGGAATGTCCAAATGGGCCAAGGGCAAGGCAGCTGCTACAAGAAAAAGATAACAGCTTTTTCACAGGAACATCAGCTAATTTTCAAGTTGGGTGGGTGAGTGCAACAAAGGAAAAATGCTAAACCCTAAACCCTACCTACCTATCTTACAGGAACCTAAAGCTGTCTATCTCCAAACAGCTTATGCTGATTCACCTCCTTACCAAGTGCAGTATACGATATTAGAAAGAAAAGGAGGACAAGAACTTTGTAACATTAAAAGGTGTGATAATTGTTGGGATTTAGCACACAGCTTATATAATTAGTTGTCTGGAGAGTCTTCATGCTGAAACACTGCAGTAAGGATCTCCTCATACATGACAACTTCTACTGTTTCAGTAGGCTTTAAGGATTTCACAGTATTTGAAGAAACATTTTCACATCCTTAAATATGCAAGTTCCAGATGTAAATTACCGATTACCCAATACATACTCAACTGATTTTGAGTTCTTTAAACTAGGCCGTCAGAGTGCTAAAAAGTACTTTTACCAAAATCCTCAATTTTTGATGTCAACAAAACCTGCTCTTTAATCCTACACCCCCTACTTTTCAGCAAACAAAATGCTGAACTGCCCACTCCCGCCCCACAGTTGACATCCAGCTTCCCTGCACTGACAGCATGGAGTGTCTTTCATCTTTCAGACTCTCTTCTACATAATGACACCCACACTAAAACATCAAGATGGGAAGCTATAAAATCCCAGTGTTTGCAAAATACTTCAGCATACTCATATAATGCTTTGAAAAAGTAACATCATCCACCTGTATGTTTTACAAATGTATCACCAGATTTGACTCAAAATCTCAGAAAAGACCAAAAGCTGGAGGGTCTCAGGTTGGATCAGCAGTGCAGAGGAAAATGCTATCATTTCAGAAAACAGCACTGATCAAGCACTCAGTGTTCTTTCTGTCAGCACCAGATCACTACAACACATGGCATTAAGAGATCCTGCTGAAAGAGATCTTTGAGCCTGAAGGAACATAAATAAAAAAGGTCCAGAGAACACTTGCTACTAGCACCCATCACAGCTTTGAAAAAAGAAAACCTTCTAAATCAGTATCACATGTCAGCTCATAAAATGCAATCCAGTGATATTCTTTAAAACTACTAGGGAAGAGCCTTCAGCTTCATTTCATCTTCATATAAAGTTACCTAGAAATACTGTCCTTATGATACCTTTCGGCTAAGATGCATCCTTCAGATACATGAGTTTCTCTT
The DNA here is from genome assembly GCA_034783455.1 of Micropsitta finschii. Lineage (NCBI taxonomy): Eukaryota > Metazoa > Chordata > Aves > Psittaciformes > Psittacidae > Micropsitta > Micropsitta finschii. The sequence goes on from JAVHNF010014781.1 coordinate 8,145, forward strand.
ATCTCAGAGCACTGTAAGTGATCATGCAGTCACATCATTTAATTTTGAGGGCACGCAAAAGGAGTTCTCAAGAGTACATTTTTCCTCAGCAACCTGTTAGGCACAGCGTCTCTCAACCGACCTGGTTAAGTATGAAAAAGTAAGTAGGTTCAAGATAATGCCACAAGAAAACCCCAACAATTTTGAGTACTGTACATACTGCAACTTGGTAAGAAGAGACCCATGTTGTCATCAGGAAGTGGTGTATCAATATATGGTTGTAGCAACCAGCTCTGGTTGGCTATTAGCAAAGTTACATCAAATTCTCGTTGGAGCTGTTAGACCTCAGACTCATTTTTAGTAGCTTATGAGCGACAACCTTCAAAATATGCATAGATAGGGGGTTTTGCAGCTTATTTAGGAACCTATCAGGGAAAAAGTTAGTAAATTCCACTAAATAAAAGTGAAGTCATTCACAAAAATTACAAGAGCTGCAGATCCAGATGTAATGAAGAACTGTCAGTATTTTTTAATAGCATGAATATAAACAAGTACTAGCAACCAGGAGAAAATGTAAAGTGCCATACATACTCCACTGTTCACTATTAGCCATCAAATACTAAAAGCTTCTTGCAAAGCAACAAGACTGGCACATATTCTATCACTGGCTGGTATTTCGGTACGTGCACACAATCTGGAAGCGCAGAGAATCACCCGCATCTTTCATCAATGTTGAGAAGAACAAAAGCAACAGAGAACTGAACAAAAATTTAAACAACTCTAGTGTTCTGACAGAGGCAAAATGACAGCAGGAGCCAGTGGAAAAGCCTTTTATTCTTGAATCAGAAACCCGTAAGATCTGACTAGGGTTCCCTATTCCCTTTTCTTAATGCCAGTTTTATAAAGACATGTGTTTGCAAGTGCATGATTTAGTTCCTGTTTGAAGGTCACAGTTCTATCTGAGGGCTCATATTGGCTTAAGAATGACAGAAGTACACATCCTAGATTTCAAACAGTTTGTCAGCTGAAGTTGAGGGCAGGAAACACCTTATTTAAAACAGGTAGCAAGAAACAAATATTAGCAGTTATCAACCAGAAAAAGACATACACAGCAGTAAAAAGGAGTCAAGCCATGAAGAAGACACACTCATCTCAACTAAAGCTCTGCATGAGTTTGCACATTTCATCCTCACCAAGTAAGATCCTCAAATTAAGTCATTAGGAGCTGACAGATAACTCATTTCACTCTCTCTTCTCCCCCCACTACAGGAACAGCATCCATAGCACACTTCCCTCCTCTGTCCAGCAAGTGGAGGCCCTGAATGAATCCTGACTGCTATAAAAGGCAAAAAAATCTCTTACTGTTACACACCCCATGGCTAACCTCAGAAGATCTTTTTGCCTCTGATACAGGAATTCCTGCACAAAAAAGAATGCCATTAACTTTGTTATTCCAATATTTTACCTTGGAGGGGGAGTTAACACCTAATGCTGTCTTGCTTTCAGAGACACCCAGGGCTTCCTCAGCAATACAGAGTTTAAAACCAATAAACAAAAGTAGTTCTTTATCCAATTTTAAGAGCTAGTGGAAATGTCTAATTCCAGCCAACATTTAGGCAGCAGCCTGCCTAGTGCCCCAACTAAAGTTGGCTGATCTTTTATAACACCAGAGGAACAAGACTTTGCAGAGAAGCTGTAATTCAATTACCCTCTTTACAGTAATGTAAATCACAGTATACACAGGGGATCTTCAACATTCAACCAGCAGCAAGACTACAACAGCTTAATCTAGCACAAGGCATGGCAGTGACTCACTGAGCTAAGCAGAAGACAGGGTACAGCCTGCTGGTGTTTAATTTCAGGGATATTGAGAGATAGGAATTATTTGTTTGAGAACAACCAGAGTAATTAGCGAGGGGGAGGAGCAGAGAGGAAGGCCCCAACATTTAGACTCCAGTAAGAATGCTAAAACCACACAGAAGCCCTATTATTGAAAACAAGCAGAACAGTATCTGGGTATTCAAGATGTCAACCTGAATGTGCTCCAATAAAAAAAGCCACATCTTGCAGCTCTCTGGGCAATAAAAACCTCCACAGCATATGCTCTGATTCCTCGATCTGCTTCATGCAGAATACCCCCAGCACACAGCAAATCTGCCGCTGCACAAGTAAACACATGCTGCAGTAAATTAAGACACCAGAAACACGAAGCTGCCACAGCCAATGCTGCAAACAGCATGTGGCACTGCTTTATGCACACCGCCAGAATTCACTGCAATTAAGATGTACATTCTACAATTATAAACGTGTGACCAGACAAAGCTGACTGGTTCTAACAAACTGCTAATTAAACTGGAATCCTCTTATCCTCCCTCTCTAGCTGAATGAAGCAGCAACTGCTACAGCATAGTAGCTCATGCAAAATAGATGCTGAACAACAGGCTTTGCTGTTAGGTCACCGATAAGAAGGGGAATCTCCAGCGTGAGCCCGGCTGTCGTAAGCAGAACGGCAGAGTGCACACCAGAAATCACAGCTGGGTTGCTCTGTGACAGACATGATTTTTACAGACCCACCGTCTCCTTTCTTGCTTGAGACATGAAAGCCTCCCCTTGCAAGCTTTAGGGATGAATTTAAAACGAGGTGCTAAATAATGCATCCCACTAAGGGGGTGGAGGAAGGAGACCGAGAAAACCCAAACAATACAGACCAAAGACAACGAAAATCCCTCACCCTTTCGTCCCCCCTTCCAAACTTCTCTCGACTCCTCCGTCTCCCATCGCTCTCAGGGTTTTCCTCCGCAGATCTGTTACAGCGTCTGACCGCAGGCGAACCGAACTAACGAAACAACTATTTCCCAAGCACGACGGCAAATGTCACCAGAGCGCACACAGCTCCTGCCTGCCGGAGATGGGGGGCGAACCCTGAGGGCTGGCGGCCGCAGCGCCTCAGCCCGGCCCTGAGGAAGGGATTCCCCACGGCGGCACCAGCTGCTCGGGGAAGGGCTCTGATACCCGCGGGCAGGGGCGCAGGCAGCCACACCGATAAAAGCCCTGCAGCGCGGGGAGCCCGGCAGCTGCCCGCGCTGCTGCTGCTGCTGCCTGGGAGGAAGCAAACTTACTCCAGCCCCGCGCCGCCCCCCTCACCCCAGCGCCCGGCCCTCATCGTCACCCCGCCGCCCGCGGGGGCAGCCCCCCCAGCCGCCTCAGCCTCCCCCGCGCTCACCATTACCGGGGCGGTGCGATCGCTCCACCGGAGTTCCCCGGCGGCCCGCGGAGCCCGAGCGCCCGCCCGCCCCCGCGCCCCCACCTGACGGGCCCCGCGGGCTGCGCGCGCTTCCTGTGGTACCGGAGCGCGCACCGCGGGGTCCCGCACGGGTTTACCCGAATCTGGGGTTTTTTTTACCCCTCTTCTCTGCGCAGCCGGGGTGCGGGGGGGGTGCACAGGGCCGGGGCTGTTTGCTCGCTCCCCCGGCGGAGGCCGGTCTTGTTTGACATCGGATGTTTGGTCCCGGTTACTGCCGAGCCTGGCTCGGAGCCATCGCACTTAGGGCGAGTGAGTAAACAGCTGCTCCTGTCGGTCCGCAGGCATTACTAACAAACGGCTATCTGCTCCCACCTGCCTGCCCAGCCCTCCCAAATACTGCCTGACCCAGCCTAACCCCGCCGCTGCCGCTCCATGGCCCTTCACTTCGCCGGCACACGAGTCGCGACCTATTTCTCCCTCCTCTCCCCGCAGCCCGCCGGGATGCTCGGAGCGTGAGGGAAGAGGCCGCGGCCTCTCTCAGCGGCTGCAACCATGGCCGCTCGGTGCGCGGGGCCTGCGCTGCTTGCCCAGGCACCGCCGTGCACCCACCGCCGCTCCCTGTGCCACCGGACACCCTCCACAGCATGCTCGACACCTCTCTCACACCCCATCCTTTTATTTATAGGGTCATACCGTGCCCTCCAGAGTGTTTAACTGAGCTCCAGCTCCTCTTACTGCATGTCTATCACCGGAGTCCTTTGCAACCACTTTCATTACATCTCTCTCCCTTTCTCAAACTATTTGAAGGTGAAAACAAAGGCCTACCCTCGTCTTTTCCCCCCATACTTCCCTCTCCATACTTCCCATTTCAGTCAGTCCCACAAGAAGAGACCCAAACCGTGTGCTAGTCCACTGCCAGCCTCACTCCATCTAATGCTGCCTTGCAAACTGATTTTGTCTTTCTCAACCTAATCACAGCCCAGCTAAACTCATCTTCTTTTCCCAGCCACTCATCTGGGCTCTGCTCCTGATTTACCTTCACACAACATTTTAAACATTTACTTGTTCCTTTCTCTCAGCTTTGCAAGCAGGGCAGTTGCTTTGACTTCCTTCCCCCTTGCCTGTCCAAGCATTGCAGGGGGTTGTTCTGCTTGGTTTTTCTCCTCCCATCTGCTAGGATTATTCCAAAGTGCTCAAAACCTATCCTGCTTACTGACACCTCAGGTTTAATAGCCTGCTCCACAACTGTGACAGTCCCTACCTGCTATGCAGAAGTCAGTAGCTGAGGTCATCCTTCTTTCCCATTATTTTAGCCACTTTTTACCCGTTTTTTTAATTTGTGGATGTTCCTCTTTTCTAAACACATTGATTCTAGGCTGCTCACATGGAAAGCTCTGTATACCTTGGCCCTTCCCACTTATTTGCATACTTCATATATACACATCTATGTTTAACAGCATCTTGAAAAAAAGGATGAAGAAGAATTTAGCTCTCCTAGTTATCTATTACAAACTTAATTAATCAACAGTACCCTGTGTCTCTCTACTTAAATTGTAAGAGTCAGCTTTTTGTTTTAAAGCTAAGACTTCACTGTGGGCATTACCACTCTTTAAAATAACCCATGTCTTCATCGCCCCTTACATCTTACTACCAAAGGCAGCACTAACCCATTCTGTACAGATTAACAATGCAGTTTGGGCACTACCACTTCAAAAATCCATTAACCTTTACCCTTTTGACTGTATAACATGGATTTATGTTTTAAATACAGAACTGAAATTAATACTTCCTTTCTATGTGTTCATACAAATAGGGTCCTTCTTGACCTGTCTTTATTCATCCACTCATTTAGTCCTTGTTAAGAGCCAAGCTCTTATTTCCTCTATTGCACTGGGGTTTTCTTCCTATGCACTGTCATTTATTTATGCAAATTAAGTAGCTGTTGTTCCTGGATTAAATACATGGTGAAATGTCTGAAGTTAATAGCCCAAGGACTGGGTGTTCATTAGATTGGAAATTATGTCATAGAAAAGTTCAGCACAATTAAACACCTTTAAGCCGTAAGCATGGCAATGTAAGGATTCTGTTTTCTAATTAATACCTCTTAGATGCTGCAGTCATGGTACCATAAAAACCAGCAAGAACAGAGACATCTTTAAATGATAATGAAAGGTAAACAATAATTATAATAATACTTAGTTACTAGGTTTCAAACTGCTTTACAAACAAGCAGATTTTTAAAATATTACCATTTGGAATATTTAATACATGTCTGATTCATTGTTGCTTTTGTATAGAAACATTATTTGGCAACAGTCCATTACCAATTTAAATTAAGGAAACAAATTTGTCTCTTTAGAGTTTAAAAGGGTATGTTTTTCACTACAGATTACCTTTGATTCTAGCCAATTCCAAAGGTTTATTATCAGTTCTTGTCTCTACTCAGTGACCTGAACCATCACAAGCAGAATGCATTTTGCAGTATTTGCACATGCAGGTGTTCGTAAGTTATGGTGCTTCTGAGCAAAAGAATTCCAATTGGGTTACCTAAGGTAAAAAATAGGTGCCCAGAGAAATGTACGTGGCACCCCCTGTACCTGTGGGAACCAGCCACAGATTATGGGGCTTCCCAACTCTGGATATGGGAGATGCATTATAAAAACACTCAAAATCCAGTCAGGTTGGAGCAAAAAGTGGATAAAACTGTGTACTTGGTGATCACAGAAAGGGAGCAAATGTGCTTATGTCAGAAATAACCTCAAGTTACTCACATGCACCCATACGCACACTTTTAACATACACCTCTGGTTTAGCTAGGTGTAATCCCGCTGCTCCTGCTCCAGTCTTGCTGGTGAAATGCCTCCTGCAGAGAATGGCTGGCACCATTACACCTGTATTCAGACATAATGCTATGTAATAGCAAAGGTATTTTCATTAATTACTTTTACACAGGGCAGTATTTGGGACACTGTTCAAGTCTTCTGGCTGATTAGGGATAAAAGATGATAGAGTATTTTCTTAGCTTATTAGTTGAAGACACTGCAAATGAAGGCTTTAGCTAATATCTGCTGCTTTTTTAAGTTTAGTTTAGCTGATATAGGAACACAACAATACAACTTTATGCATTTTGGCAAGAAAGGATGGATGGGAAAAAGACTGACAGAAGAATTACAGGGAACTTGAAATATGCCCAGAGTCAACAAGATGACCTAACATTTATCCCTTTAAAAATAAATACTTGTAATGAATAGTTTCAGTTCAGCAAACCATCTCTGAGAAAGAACAGTTATCCTAGATGCAACTGTTAATCCTCAAAGACCACGTCTTAAACTTCTTTTTCAGTTATTTATGATAGGAAAAGAGGACGGCAAAGCACCACTCCAGACCATTAAAAAGGAGCAAGTTTGTATTTGATCCCATGTTTCTTTCTTTAAGAGTTGTATTTCTTCAAATTCCTCTCCCCTTCACCTTCAATCTTCTATATCTCTAAATCATTAACAACCAGAGAAAGTCTGAGGAATGTCTCTTCCTATGGGATGTGAGCTCTATCACACGCTCTCCAGTGCCACAATAAATACCAGGAGTCAGACAGAAGTGAATTTACACTTTTAAGCATTTTTAACTTTTGCACACTGGGATTCCTCCATGAAATGCTCCAGGATGAATAACAAACGTTCAGAAAGATTCCAGACCTCTCTGCCCTGTCGAGATAAGGGTGCAGCTTTCCTTGCAAACACAGCATATGAGTTTGTTAATGTCAATGTATTTGAAACTCTGTTCCATTTTCAAATTATTTTCTTCAGAGGATATGCACTGTAAATCCTAGCATGAACCTGATTTCCACTTAGGAAGAGAGATTTCATCTTTTGCTTTTAAGGAAGTAGGACATTGTTTTCACTTGTAGGTGGCTTTTTTTTTCTCTTCCCCTTATAGAGATAAGAGTAATCCCAAGTTTCCAGTGCAATGGAAGTCTTACAGGAACTAGAAAGTATTCTTCCTTCAGCAGCAGCATTTGCTTCCTTTAACTCAGATATTTTTATCTTCTTGCAAACAGGCAGATAACAATAGGTACCAGATTGGAATATTTGCCTAGAAAACCCAGCCTACTCCTGAGTAGCAAATTTTGTGGTCTTATGTTTTCCAGGCAACTACGGTAAGGAAATCACTAATGCTGAGCAGCAGAACTGGCTGCTACCAATGACCAAACCCAACAACATACCTGCACTTAAGTTAAACCCACATAGTGGTCAGCAGGTAACACACAGAGGTTAAGGAGAGCGAAGAGGAGGGAGAAGAGAAAAATGTATTTCACATTTCATGTATTTACCCATTTTATTGTCAAGATGCTATCCTAGCTATACGCAGGTTTGTATTTCTTGTTTATTAAGAGGTAATTTTATTCCTTCTGAATTTCAAAGAGAAACATAAACAAGCAAGCATCAAATATGGACCTTCAGAGAACTTGAATCTTTTCAAAACCTGTCACTCTTCAATATTCAACAGATAAGGGTAATTCAGTACCTTCTGAAAATTACTGGTTACAACTTTGATTCTAAAAGAATATTTTAACCAATTTAATATAATTTTACACCAGACAAACATACTCCTCTTAAGAACAGGAGTTTCTACGGATAAAGCTATTATCTGGGGAATTTCATATGGAACATATGCTGTCCTTGTCTAGAGACACAAATGTAAAATAATACCTAACTATTTGTCCTCACAGTACATGTGAACTGCTGTTCTTTAAAGGGCAAATGGAAAAAGAAAGAATAAATGCAAATGGAAAAATAGGAGAGGAATATGTCAAAAGGTAGCAATAGGAATATAAGAAACTGAAAGGAGATTTGGAACAGAAATCGGTGGTATATCATCTTGCTGTCTTCCCCTTGCTGCCCCCATACTTAAAAGACATCAGATTCAGACTCATCTCCTGGTGGGCCTTTCATTTTGTCAGCTTCAGTCTGCTGCCGGAGACAGCTCTCAGACAGAAGTTTTCAGGAAGAAAGACACTTTGCTTTGCTTTACCTTATCGATTTGAGAACATACAGAGGCAGAAAATTTTATTCTGGCTCAATTATTCAGAAAAAGCAAGCAGGGATTTGTCAGATTTTAAAAGGAGAAAAGTGACATATTGAAAAGACAGTGACAACATAACCCACAAAATAGGCCTACATGTGAATGGTTTACCTGCCTACGTTGTCACAGTAATGCTGTGCCCAGAATACACCGTCTACAATTTCTAGCAACAATTTCAGAAAGAGAGCAATACTCTCTGCAGTACTGATTTACAAAAAAGAAACCTCCCTTCCTGCTTAAAATTATTCTTCCCTTTTCTCCCACACTTTGTCAGCAGGGTCACATTGACTGAATGGCTAAATCCTAAACTGAGAAATCTCTGGGCACAAAATGTGTAAAGCAGTTAAGTCCTGTCTGTCTGTCTCCTCTTTTTTTTTCCCCCCTAATTCAAATCTTGTGCTTCCCAAGTGCCTCATCCAGGTACTGACGATCTCCAAAGCAGTTCAAGACTGGATTGTGTAAATGTCTTCTGATGAAATTCTGTAAGCAACCTAGCAATGCTGAGAACCCAAGAACGTTTCCTCATTGAGAGCCATTATACTTCCTTCAGTTCGAAAGCACTCACTGCAGTCTCTAGTCAGTCAAGTACAGCGAATGCAACTTGAAGCTAATTCCCACTCTTCGGGATTGGAAATAGCTGCAACTGGACATAGAAGTATTATTTCATTCTTTTTAGCTTTCATACTTCTACAGGACACTTGAATGAGCTAACAAGACACTTGAAGAAAATGTATTAGTATCTCCTTGTCTTCTCACCAGTATCTCAGATTTGGAATTCAGTCACAGGAGCAGGACTAAGTCCTCTAGCCAGTTAGCCACTGTTAAAGATCACATTTATTTTCTATTAAGATTAACTTCATTGTTTAACATATTTTAAAGCAGTAGTTCTTTCATTTTTATCCTGCCTTTAAAAAGTCTTTGTTCTTTAATATTTAACTGTTCTTTCTCCTAAAATACACACAAACACACACATGTGCACACACGAAGAGTAAAACTCAAGAAGTCCTTTTACTGTTGCTCATGTTTTATCCCTGCAAGACAAGAATTTACTGCCTGCAGATCCCATTTTACTGCTGACAAAGCATTCAGGACTCATTCTGCTGTGTGTTGTTCCCTGCCCCCTCTGGAGAAAACTATATTTCCTTTCTGGGATACATATGTGGATCCATTGTGCTGCAAAGACTGAAGACCAGTTACGAAATGGTGAACATTTTCTTGTTTCTTTCTATGCAATTGTTTTGGGCAGTTACTGTTAAAAGGTTAAGATGAAAAAAAAAAGCCCCAATCAAAAAAAACCCCTTCATAGAACAATGGCCACAAGAACTACGGGGGGCAAAGTCCGAGGAGTAACTCCTGGATATGGCACTAACTGCTGAATTTTCATTTACTTAAAGTGAAAAAAAGCTATTCAAAACTATTTTTTCTAGCTCTGCTGTATTTGCAAAGCAGCAAGAGCATCTCATTACAGAAGATACAGAGTAGATGCAGCCAGCGGGTTTACTTCAAGATTTGTGCAAAGGAAGAACTAATAAGGAATGAACATGCCAATCAGACACTATTTGTTTAGGTTTTCATTCTCACAATCTCTGATACAAAACCAAACCTAGCTGTTGTTAATTTCAATTTTCATCGGTTTCTAATACTTCTATACCTTAGTGTTTTATTTACAAACTATGTGGAGTATTGCTTATTTGCTGCTGGAATTTAAACATTTTAAAAGTTCTTTAAAAAAATAATGGTAAAAGCTTAAGCTTCAAAATCTCAGTCTTTGTTTTGAATTAGCTTAACTTTTAAAACATTAGCCTGCATGTGTAGTTGCGCACTTTACTTGAAATGCTAAAATGTAATTTTTTGTGGTCCTGAAAGCAACATTCATTTTAGTGAAATTAATTCAGAAAAATACTTCTGCTTTTTTGTTTATTGCAAAGAAAATTACAATGAAAATATCCTGACCTAAATCTGTTAGGAAATAATTTTCAGTAAAACCTTCAGATTAAGGGTTTTACAGACCTGTCAGATTAAGGGCAAACAGACAGACGTTTTTCTTTGGACCCTGCTGGAACAACTACTTCATTACAGGCATGAAAACATCACCTTTATGTGCCACCAAACAATTGTTAAAGATTAAGTTTATCCCATTGTCAGTATTTCAAGCTTACAAAGTAAGTGGAATGTGCATTTTAACACACTCCTATTAGGAATATTTTCTCTTGCACTACATAGAAAATGCTTTTGAAATTAGTGCACTGCAATCAAATGGAAAGTCCCACCTCCATTACAGAACTAAACTGGTCTGTAACCCCTACTTCTTTTTAAAATCTCATTTATGATTCTATTAACGTTTTTCAGCCCTGAATCTGCCATTAGCTGTGACACACACATAGATTATGAACATAAAATATGTACTCTGTATTAAGCAGATCAGTCATGATAGAAGACAGTGTTAAAGTGTCACAGGATTTGGGATGGCTACACACTTCTCCATGGATGAGCTACACAGACATAAAAGCCTGGCCTATCTTCAGGTTTGTCCAAATCTTTCCCACTGGAAACACGTTAGTCACTTTGGAGTCAGTATTTTGGAGTGTATATAAGGCCATTATATTAATGACTTACACTAGTTCCAGTCTAGTAAGCAGATCACAGTATAAGTGCTGATACACTCTGAATATACACACAGGGAGCAGCTGAAGATTTAACCAGAAAATGACCTGGTAGGTGTTTTAAATTCTGATTTTTATTTTATGCCAGCAAAATCAGTAATTCATCCTGAGTAACTCTTAGGAAGTGCTTCAAGTGACAGGTTTGTATTTTTCCTGATTTTGCTTCCTCTAACCTACAGAAAAATTAAATAACTTCATATAAGCCAAGTTTATAAAGCTGTTTATTGACAGGAGGTAAGGAAGCAAACTGGTGGAGATGTAGTTTAGGCAACTGAAATGTCATAAAGCTCTTTAAGTTTTTCACTCAAGCTCTTACAGGACTTTCCTTGTTGGATCACAGTCATACCTTTGAGTGTTCAGAGGAGCATGCTAAAATACTGACCACTGTGGACTTCATTCCTGTTGCTCACCCACTCAATCATCTTTTTGTTTGAATTCCTGTCAGGAGACTGAGAAAGTCACCTTGCTTACATGGTCACCCCTGGCTGTTTCACATAGTAGCTATCACACAAACTCCAGAAGTATTCATATTATGCCAGGAAATCCTACCTCCTCCACAGGAGCCAAACAGTCTGAGACAATACTACTATACAATACTCAGCATTTTTACTCCTCTAACTTTAGGATTTTTGCCAAAGATGGAGTATTGTTACTCAGAGAACTCCTGCCTCAGTATCTTTATCTAAGCTCCACAGAATGATACTGCAGTCAGTTAGCAAACCATTAATCACACACTAGCTACTGCACAGCAACAGTTAGGTTCTTACCTATCATCATCTGCCATCTTACCTTCTGCAGCTTAACCTCTTTAATTTGGACAATTATATCTTGCCGTAGCCATTAAGTTAAAAATATTTATCTGTAAATGCTATCCACTTGCACAGATGTACACACAGACTCCTGTCATGCTGCTCTCAGCCCACGTTCTTCTGGTTTCATTTTTACAGTAAGGCAATGTGGATCCACAAAAAATATTTCGATCCTTCTGCTGAGAACTGCAGTTCCAAGAATATTTCTCATGAAATACGCTGCTATAATGAAGTTAATGTCACCATTCATTTGCTCAGTTTTCTAAAAAATCTATTCAGCTTTTTAAAAATCCCATTTAGATATTTTTTTTTTAAAGCAAAGAACCTCAGTTTAAAACTAACCCTATTAAAGTGTCTCTTCTCTGTATCAGATACAGAGCTGGCAGGTGAAAAAAAAACCAAATAATGGATTTATTCATTACACATTGGTAAAAGGACATTCATCACACAGTACTCCAGAAAGTCTGCACCTTTCAAATACTGTTTAGAGTGGGCTAAACAGTTGCTGTTGATGTTTTAAGATCCAGCTTTAAAACTAACTGCTTTATGTCCTGTAACACACTACAAGCTCCAT
>JAVHNF010014782.1:4072-17786 GCA_034783455.1 Micropsitta finschii
AAGAGGCATTAAATATTCATTATTGTTGATAGCAATAAGTGAGGAAGAAGCTGCAGTCTAAATTTTAGAAGCTCATTGACTATAAGCTATCAATTAGCAGCCACAAATGTAATAAAACATGAAAAGCACAGCATGGCATATGGGGGAGGAAAGATGACACATTATGAGTTTAAGACTGGCTCAGAGCAGAAAGGCCTGTCTGAAGTCAGAAAGTGAAAAATTCATTTCTTAGGAGACAGCAAACCTGCCCTCAACTAACTCACTTCTGATTTAGTTTTTTTAATTATTATTCTTTTTTATTTTGTTTGCTTGGTTTTTTCTTTTTTTTTTTTTCTTTTGTTTTTGAATGAGAGCAGTTACTACTGAGAAAAAGGTCAACACCAAGTAGACTTCAAGGAAAAAAAAAAAAAATCCAAACAGTTCAATAAACGTAAGTGAGATGGAGAGAAAAGGAAGACCAAGAACTACTTGTAAATCACAGACAAGTTACATGACAACTTGCATTGTTTTATATAGTGAAATGGCTTTCATCAAGCTACCTGTGCTGCTAATCTCTGGTAAAGTTTTTCATGAAACTTTGCAACTCCCAAGTCTTGATTATTCCGTTTATTGCACATTTATCTGTTAGGAATGGAATATCCAACAGAAAAACCTGCCAAATAGAGTGAGACATACTTTCTGGATTGATTTCTAGTGGATCGCTGAGTTTGCTCATGTGCCAGGGTCCTCCAGGCTCTCTTGATCTTTGTTCAAAACATTAGGGAACATTCTGCCTTATGAGACTGGCATGGCCAAAGCTATAAAGAATTATTAGTAAACATTTTCAAGGCTTTTTCATTAAAAGGGAACTGGTAATTAATTCTCTTAATTGAATGATCATTCATTAGTCTTACTAAATACATTACCTAATAACATTCTCAATCTTGCAAGTTACTGCCATGTCTTCAATTTCCCTTTTCACGATAAGACTAATAACAAGCTAAACTCACAGCTATATAACTTAGCAGCACAGTACAGAACATATTGCATGCACTTCTTCCATTTAGATTCTTCTATTACAAGCAAGTGCAACGATAAAAAGAAGTATATTTTACTACCTAGTATTACATTTTGGAAGGTCATAATTAAATTATTCCTTAGAAGCAGTGCTCAGTGCTTAAAGAGAAGGATTATATTGAACAACAGGGCTAGTATTTTAACTCAATTATTTTTCAATAAAGAGGTGTAGACAACAGTAACTTCTTCTTCTACGGGTAACATCAGCTATGAAACTGAAATACTGCAGCTTTTTTCCTGATAACTCATGTGTAATTTTTCCCCTTGTAGACTGTATGCTATGTATATTTTTAAACTGTGTGAAAATATGTGACATGTTATTTTAATAAATATACCTATTTAATACTGTTATAGCCAAACAACATTTCACTTCTATACCGTATAAAACTGCCACAGCCTATGTTCCACTACATCTAAAAATATGTGAACATTCCATAGTAAGGAAAGTGGGTTTCTTTTATATCTTTTAATTCAGTACTGTTGTGAGTTTGATTCATAATATTGATTTGGGTGGAAGTGATTTTTGGATGAAGAAATTACATCTAGTTACAATAGAAGTAGGGTACCTTCTCCATGGAAACTGCCTGCCAAATATGCTTAGATGACTTATTTATCACACTTTTCAACACAATATATCAATTTGATAGAATTATACTTTCCCAGAATCTTAGCTAATAATTTAAAAGTGACATAAATGTATAAAAGTCTGGATTTCTAAAGACAATCAAGTTGTGTCATTGCAATATATCTGTAATATATTTCAAGGTCATCTTCTCTTTGGTTGTTCAAACTTGCTACTTATGGTCTTTTGAATCCTATTCTGGGTTTGGAATAATTCCTAAAAATTTAATGAGTTTTAAAGAATATATTGTTTGTGAATATTTTGTTGTTATTGCTTTTTCACTTTACTGCAATTACACCATGTTTGCTGCCCACTGTACAGTGGATGGGTTTGATAACTCCTTATGGAGATATGAAAACTGTGTAGTTTAACATGACCTTGAAAATAATTTTTTGTTTCAAGAATTAGTACGTGTACTTATATCAGTATAACTGGAAGACTGTGCTACGTCAGCTATTTCGTAGATAGGTCTACTAAAAAGTACACTCCTATGTATACAGCACTCTACATATCTTTTCAATTCCCGCTATTATACAAATAACTCACTTTAAACCAAAATACAAATAATTTGAGGTAGTAAAAGTTTTCAATAATCATCAGATTAGTAATTTCATTCTAGCCATGTAAATTTTGTTCAGCTGTATACTAGAACAATGTCTACTACTACTAGAATATTCCAGCTCAAAGGTGCCAAAAAACAGGGAAGCAAATAACAGCACACACGTATGTGCATCGCATGTAACATCCACCTGTAGAATTAAAAAAAGGCCATTTTGATTTCATAAAGGAAGGCAAGGCAAGAAGAAAAGGAAAGGACAAAATCACACTGCGCTAGTCAAATGAGAGGATGGAAATTACATGGTACAAAGGAAGAAGTAAGTAAAACACTGAGTGATTAAGATAAAAAATAAAGTCAGTTACATAAAGATGTATTAGTAACTGGACATGAATTTTTCACACTAGAAGCAACAGAGCATGCTCTCAGTGTTAACGGGTCAATGTTACAACTGCTACATCATGTAATATTATAATATTTATTTCTATATATAATACGGCTACAAATCCTTTTCAGGGGAAAAGAAGTTTTAAATGCACTCTGTATTCTGACATTGCATAAGCAGGAACTGATGGAGAATTAATGATTTCAATTTTAGTTTCAGCAGAAGTCCATTAAGAAGGCTAACAGCATACGTAAAGCTGCTAGTGAACTGAAGGAAACTGAAAGGCATAAGGCTTGCCACAGCGCAAAACACATGCTATTTAAGAGGACTAATGGATGAATATTAAGGCTAAAACTTTGACAGACCTTCTCAGACAGGACAACAATTGGTTGAATTTATATACAGATGATTGAAAAGAGAGCATTAAAAAAAGGAAAAAAAACCCCAAACAAATGTCCCAGGAGACCAAACAACAACAACCACACAAAAAAAAAACCCAACCCACAAAGTCTCAGTTAAGTGACTAGCACTTCATCATACAATGAAGTTGCAACAAGGGAAATTCTGATTATACCTTAAGGAAAAAAAAATACAATGATGTAGCCAAATATTGGAACTGCTATCCAGAGATGACGTAGAAACCCCACTAAGGTACCAAAAACTTAAGTAGACAAGGCCTTCAGTAACCTATTCTAAAGTGACCTTGCTTTGAGCAGAGGGGCTGGACCTCAAGAGGCCCTTCTGAACCTACATTATTCTGTAATCCTATGAATTACATAGCTTAAAACCAAAATATATCTTGTAGGTCTCAAAGACAACGCACATTGCAGTTCACTAACATGAAATTGAAAGCTTACAAAAAAGATGTCAAAGCTCCACAGCTGGAAAGTATCAAAAAAAAAAAACCAAACAAAAAACAAACCCAAACCAGCCCAATAATAATTTGATTTCTTCTAAAATGCTAAAGGGAACTGGAGTAAAAAAAAATAAAATTCAAAGCAACACCTGCAGCCCATGAGGGAAGCAGGAGAACACAGCGGGATAAGACTAGTCAGGACTTCTGAAATTTGTTAGAATGGTCTAAGAAATCCTATTTAAACAGTCATTTACAAACTCAGGCTAGTAATCTTTAAGTTCAGTACTGGAAATTAAAAGAACATTTCTTTTTCTTTGCATCTCTCCTCTTAAGTAATTGCAGAATTTATACTGATTAACAACTGTAGTGAGAAAACTGAAAAGCTCTAAAATGCTAGAGAGAACCAATACAATTTATTTTGAGCTAGTACTTCTCCTCTGCCTCCTTTTTGATAAAAGCTAAAAGCACACCACGATGGTGATATCAGTTAAATTCTGTTATAGTATAAGCTTTCTTACCTCTACCATGTTGAGGCACTACTATTTATACTTCTGCATCAATTCCATATATTCTAGCCATATTAAGACATGAAGTCCATAAACTTTCCTGACCCTTTTCTGTTGCTTAGCTCATTAACGCCGAAAGCTATTAATTTAACAAACAATTGGCTGATTACCTCTTGAAGAACCCTCTTCATTTTCAGAAGCAATGTCTTTACAGCTGTGCAATCTTGCAGCATCAATCTGAAGGGCAAAGATTCAATGCCTCCACCTTCTTCCAGACCAGTAAAAGGCCACTCCACAGATGGGCTGCCAGCCAGCTGGCTAACACGAGGATACCTGGCTTCTCCTTGGTCTACCTCCTTTGACAGCTTCAGAGATAGGTTCCTTACAAGAGAAAACACAAAGATCAACACTGAAATATGAAAACTAACTCAATTTTTGACTTTCAGTTTTTCTGAGCTTAAAGACTTATTACACTTCACTTTTTGAGCCTGCTGGCATGAATGGCCTTTAAAACGTACATGTAGCCATATGGTGCTAGCAATAAAATATGCATTTATAAGCGTACCATTTTCTACGGGAACAAAACCCATGCTTTATCTCACATCCTTAAAAGAAAAGCCATTTTCTTAAAACAAAATATCCTATGGGCAAAACTGCTGTAGGTATACTTTATTTCAGTTCAGTTTTATAAAACAAAAATAAAAACAAAATAAAAAACTCTTTTGTGTACTTTCTAAAGCTAGATCACGTTCTTCCATATGCTTTGACTTAGAATTCAAAAGGAAAAGAAAACCACCAAAAAAATACTCCGTCTACGGCTGGCCCAGTGACATAAGATGAACCCATTCTTCTGCATAATGGAATTTGAAATTTAATCAATCTGTGCTCACTGAAGTTTAGTTACTATTTAAACTGTTTAAGCAGAACATGAAACTAAACAACATTAAGTTGTGGCTGAGAATCCTTAAAGACAACACAAAGATTCAGAAAAATTTTGATGGACTTTGGAGATAATGGAATACCATTATCTTAAAGCATATATACCATCTTCTTTTAATATCAGAGCAAGATACTTATAAAAAAGTTTGCCATGCTCAAGCAAGTCCAGTGAAGACCAACAAGAAGCTGAGAGGGCTGGAGTGCATATTAAATGAGGAGAGGCTGAGAGGCAATTTTGCTCAGTCTTCAAAAGAGAAGGCACTGGGAAGGTGCAGAGATAATGAAGCCAGGTTATGTTTAGGAATGCACAGCAATACAATGAAAGGCAACGGACAGAAGCTGGAATATAGGAAATTGTGAACAGATGTAAGAACATTATTTATTTAATTGTTTATTTATTATTGGTCCAACAAAGGAACGGGCTCAGAGATGCTGTGGGACACCCATCCTTGGAGATATTCACAACATGATGCGGCAAGCCTCTGAGTAACCTGTTCTAATTGGATCTACTTTGAGCAAAGGCTTGGAAGAGAAACCTGTAGAGGTTCCTTCCCACCTGTGTGCTTCTATGCTCTAGAGGTCACAGATTCAATCAGACAAAATCAGCCAAAACTTTAATAGCAGAAAATGAATGTGACTATGTGCAGGACAGAGACTTCTGCAGCATTAATGCACGAACAACTTCAATGTTACACCTATTTTCTCTTTGATCAGCAGGGAAAAAGGACAAATCTGAATGGAGAATAAATCTGACAATGTGATTGCACTGTGCATTAGTAGTATACTAATTACTGCTACATTATAAAAGTGTTGTAAGAGCAATGCGTGACACCCATATTCATAATAAATTAATTCACTAAAATTAAAGATGTTAGCATAAGTGGTGAAGAAAGTGACAATTATTATTCAATTAATGCATAGTTCCAATTTTCTGTTCCATTTGAATTTTCATGCAACAGAAACCACATCCTGAATTTTATGCATGGCTATATTTTGGTAGGACAAAGAATATTTTTCCTTGGTTAACTTCTGTTTCATATGAACCACATACAAAAAGGCATTGATGTGATCTCTTAAGACAAGCAATTCCAATGCATACTAACAAATTGGAAATGAGGCTACTAGAATTATCTTTTACAGGTTGTTCATTTTTATAATTTGCAAGCCATGTCATGTGCACTAGGTACAACATGTTAGATCAAGGAACGCACCACAGAGATCATGGCTATGGGCAGATGGCTCATGACTGCCAAAAGAACTAAAACTTTCTAATCCAGGCTTTTCAAGACTCTCATAAAACAATTAAATTAGTAATTTAATTTAAATAACTTAATTGTTTAAATTTATTGAAACAACTTTCAATATATTTAATTTATTGAGTAGAATATTTTGCATCCTTTAAAATAATAATGTGAAGTGGATGATAAAGGTACTTTAGACTGAAGAATCTGAAGCCACTGCTGATTAATAGCCTTCACTAAAGTCACCTCGGGTATATATCATGCAAAGAGAAAACAACTTTTAACTGAAATTTCATAACACAGGCCACTTTTAGGAAGCTATAAAAGAATGTCTTCAAACCTTAAGTAAGATTTATGTAACCTGAAAGGCACTTTATTTAAATTAAGATGGAACAACAAGTTCCTCTTTATTCCTGCTCAGTGCCTGCAGGCTGGGAGACAAATTATTCCTTAGAATATGTTGCATGTTCACTTTGCAAGTCCCTGCAAAGTTTCATTTTCCTCATTTTCCTGAGCAGGCATCCTGGCACTGAGAAAGTACCAACTTAAGATGTAATGCTTCCCAGAAGTCTTTTACAGCACGTTATCAAGGAGAATGTGGTATCAACACCAATACCCTGTTGCCTCAGTGACAAGGAAACAAGAAGTACTCTTGGAAAGCTCTAATCCTCTCCTACATGAAAGAGGTACAGTGCTTACATATAAGCTATACATTCACTGGAAATACAGCAAAACTTAATTTCAACTTAAGACAATATTTTCAATTACTTCAGTGGGCTTTATGTCAACATCACACTGCTAAACACACAAAAATACCATCTTTTCAAATATAGAACCTTGTACTAAAGTATGAAAAGCACCGTAATAACATATCACCACTCATGGTCATAAGAGTTTAAAATCTAACTCAACTGCTACTAAAAATGGTGATGCGGAGTTGGTATATAATGAGCATTCAGATCATATAGTACCTCTGAAGTAGCTTAATAGAATTTAACTCATCTGTGATAGAAAATCTCTTCATTGTCTGATACAAATCCTACTCGCTGCAGAAAAAAGCTCATTTTAAATTCATTCCAGCACTGATATTTCATCAAGTTCACTATTAACAATGTCCAGGTGGTCTATTACAGTATTATTACGGTAATCTACTGCATTTCATCTCAAAGCAGCAGCAGAGATTTAGCAAGGGGAAAAAAAGAATTTGTACTAAAATTAGACTTATCTCCTTAGTAGTAAAATGCCTCTTTACCTCTGAAGTTGGAGAAGGGGCTGGTTCATCAAGTGGTAGTGCAGGAGCTCCTTACAGATGACCAGCCACCTCTACCTCCCAAAGACGTGTTTATTGTAATAAGAACATTTCAGAAGCAAATGTTACCTATGACAAACTTCTGAAACTGTAGGTAAAAAGCCTCAAAAGAGCTATATTAATTCTATAATACTATCAACATAAAATATTTCAGAAAAGTAATTTCATCACTTTTAAATATATAGCTCGTGTTTGAGCTCTATATTTGCCTGCCACACACACATGCTTAGGCTATGTCCCTACTTTAATAAAACTATACCTGAAAATGTCCCTGAGCACTGAAATTCAGTCAGCGGTAAAATACTTCTGATATGCTGAGGAGCAACCTAGCTATCACTCTTCCAAATGATTCCCTGGCATGGTTTGATTGTCTGCACAGGCAGGTTGGATGGGACTGCCCCATTCTGGAAGACTTCAGTGGTGTAGATGTGTACTACAGAACCATCTCATGTAGATGTCACCTCGAATCTCTGAGCATGGCTATGGAGCCACAAGGCTCTAAGCTTGAAATGTGAAACCCACCCAGACACCTAGGCAAGAGAAGCGCCAGCCTGTTTCGAAGACAGGTCCAAGATGAACTGTGGAAGCTGCGGCAAATCACAGCTGAGGAAAAGCTGATCTTAATTTTCTCACAGGTTATATTATCTGGGAAGTTATTCACTTCCCAGATAATAAGTGATTCTCATATTGTGTTTGATGAAGATCAGACAAAGCCAGACAGCACTCTTAAAACTCTGCCCTCTAGACCAATGTCATAACGAAACAGTAATTCAAGTTGCTCACATGGAATACTTACTAATCAGCTGCATGTTACATCTAAGGGGACCACAAATGACAAAAGAGAAAAGCAATCTTAGTGTCAGGAGAGATTATTGCCAGCGTAAGGTCTGAAAATCACAGAAAATTTGTTACAAATTTGTAAATGCAAAATAGGGTGAAAAGCTGTGCAATTTGAGATGGTACTTTTAGACTGCTGGCTTGTTTCCTTTGTATCTGGACACACCCAGTGAACACCATGAATGCATTTCCTCATTTCTAAAGAATACAAAAATCAGAAGCTAAAATACCCACATTTAGCAAAATAGTAGTGCCATTAAGAGTTCTATTGCAAAAGCAGTCTTTACTGAAATGGAGGTGTAACATTAAAATAATCAATCATTGACCGTTAGCATTTTAATAGTCTCCATAAATCCAACACAACTGCATGTTAACTAACTGAGGAGGATACACCATTGTGCAGCTCCTTTCAAACCTTCTTTCCCTTAACAAGGCAGAACAAAAAGAACTTTATTATTCCAAAGCATCTTTAAGGTTTTTTTACTGGGGAAATATATATATATAAAACCCTAAAGATTTGCAACTTGAGCTAGTTTGAGTTATTCTTCCCTTCTTACTGATCCTCAGATCAATGATTCGAAAAGCTTATGATAATTTGAACTTACTTACACAAAGATCCCCAGATTATGTGAAGTTTAATCTTCTTAGTTTTCATCAGCAGTACTCAAGACATTGCTATAGCAGAATTAGCCTAACCTAATACAATTGGTCCCACAGAGTCTGCACCTCTTGATACCAGCTTAACTGGAAAGAACCCACATAACACTGTGGGAATCAGGAAGGCTCTGCAAGCAGAGCAAAAGACCCCAGCCTCTATGGGAAGAGCTGAACATATCTTCTTTCTTCCCTGAGGGTTTATCTTCTAAAGCATGGTTTTAGAAAAAGCCTTAAATCACTTATTTTTAGTGTCTGAGTGTGCAACTGTATTCATATGCAAGTGCACCACGTGTATATATAGACATGTACTTTTACATATGTGTAGTTATAAAATTGATGCACGAACTCCTATATAAGCATACCATCTACACTTGATCTTTGTATTTCCGAAAAAAAAACCCAACTCTTATTTGTTCATAACTTGGCCAACCAGGAAACACGTCCTTCTGCATTAGAAAAATGTCATTCAGGTTATTTCCAGAAATCCTTTTTCATACAAATCTAGACATCCTTCAATCCACACTTGTCACATCCATAATTTTCATTTTTCTTACCAGGAGCAAATAGATGAAAGGGATCCTCTTTTAGAAAAATCACTAATTACTATTTTGAGAAAAGTCCCTCAGTGGGACCATATAAAACACACTCGAGCAACTACTTCTGGTTTTTAAAGAAAAATCTGCCTACCTCAAGCACTTCCAGAGTTCAGTTCAAAGCACTCTGTGGCTCTCTGACAATGGTGTATGTTACTATCAAGCTCTACAGCCATCCCAGACTGAGTCTTAATCTCCAAGTAATCTCTTATTAATCCCACTTAGTAAGAGACATGGTCTACCTCAAACAGCTTACAACTGAAATACATGGACACATTTTGGAAAAATGAAAAGTCTTTCCCCATATTTAGCAGGACTGAGGCATTGACTTTTAAAAGCCTGTTCCTGAATATTCCAGTGGGTATATCAAATAATGTACTGCTATGTGCCTAAATATTCTCAAGCTCTGTTCAATGAGGGTAAAAGTTGCCAAACTCCTAGTTCTGAAAATGCAGCCTTTGCAATACTGAGAAGTTAAAAAGGTAACCAGGACAGAAGTGGTTGGCTAATTAGCCATATTAGCATTCTTTGGCATCAAAACATATATCTCTGTCTCACACGATTTCTCAACAAGACTTCTGTTCTAGCAGAGAATGATTCAGAAGTTCTAAGGATGACATCTCAGAATATTAAATTGCATCATGTCATAAGGTACATATTGTTTGACATTTTACAGCTTTTAGAACTATGTATCATTTATTGGTACTCTGATGCTATGATTTTTCAAGGTCAGCCTTTAGAAAAACAATGTTCAGTATCTGTCACTGTCAAACTATGCAACCACACACAAATGTGCACACAAACTCTAATGGACACAAAACACTGCTATAAGTTAAGAAACTGTCAGCCTTTTCCATTATAACCCCTTTTCTTTCAAAGGTTTCTAAAAATGCCATAAAGAATTCCTTTGGGCTAGAACCTGGTGATCTTGAATTATGGAATCAAATTAAAAAAAAAAAAAA
Source organism: Micropsitta finschii (assembly GCA_034783455.1). Classification (NCBI taxonomy): domain Eukaryota; kingdom Metazoa; phylum Chordata; class Aves; order Psittaciformes; family Psittacidae; genus Micropsitta; species Micropsitta finschii. The sequence goes on from JAVHNF010014782.1 coordinate 14,592, forward strand.
ACAATCAAACAAAAAAAGACCTCCATTCTCAGCTGCTGGAAAAGTACAGCTGAAGGCAGAGCAAAACTTAATTTCCTTTCGCTAAATTCTACATGAGTCGAGAGCTCAAGCACACAAAAACACAACACTTGAGATTTCAGTCCTTTTATTCCTCCTGGAATCTATTAGGAGAATTTAAATGTGATGCAAACAAGGTAATGTAACACCATACAGGAATCAGATAATGTTCAAAAAAGTACCTTGAATAAGCTCCCCCAGTCTTCCAATATCAAGTACTCTTAGTACAATAGGAAATAAAGCATTACAGACAAAGCAGGAAAAGTAAATGAGGCTCTCTGAGCACTGAGAGTTGGTAGACAATCTGAGCCTTTTTAAATGTTTTTGGGAAAAAAATAGCAGGGGATCATTCTTGAAACTATTTTACAACTGGTATACAAAATATAAATTGTAGTTTAATTATGCACAAAAGCAAGCAGTAACTCACCTTACATCTCTGGTTAGGAAATAAACAAAAGAAGGCGTAGCTTTCATTTGGACAGAGAATGAATCTACCATTTATGACCAAAATCACGGCAACCTTTGTAAACACGATGTACTTTGGACTGGACACTACCTGAGCACAGATAAAAGCTAAAAATACTTAAGTCTCCTCTCCAAATCTCACTTCATGGAGATGACCAACTCAGCTCACTCGGGACCAGAACAACAAAATTTTGGTCTAATCTATTAAAGAAGACAGGCATTCAAGCGTGCCCAGCAAACTTTATAGTTCTGGAGGAAAGGAGAAATATAAATTTGTTTTGCCACTGTCACCTAGATCAAAACGTTTCTTTTCACCTTTGCTCTCTGCTCTTAGTGCTTGTGCCTTTCTTTTAGAAAATGTGCAAACAGAACATAAAGCTTTCAGGTTTTTATGAGGTTAAAAATATGATAAGAAAAAAAAAAATCATGATGGATATTGGATATAGTAATTGCGTTCCAAGAAGCACAAGAAGTGCTTTCCTTTCATTTAGCTACCCTAGTTTCCTAATACATTCTACTGCAGGTCAGCACTTTTTTGTTACCACGGTTTTCCAAAATCCTGTTTAAACTACGCATATTACGTATATTTCAAATAGGAAAAAAAAAAAAAAAAAAGGCAAAAACTTTTCTGTGCCTGGTAAGGACCTACAGAACTGTTAGTATAGGAAAGACAGCAGGGTTTGAAACAAATATTTGCTTAGTAACTGGAAGAATTCACAGACATGGATTAGGTAAGATAGATTTCCAAGATCAGACAACTAAGAGGAAAAATTATATTCTTTATAAAGGAGACAAACCACTCTGAGTCCTACCTGACCTATTTTTTTAAAAAATTTGGGAAGCACCTAGCCACATTAGTACTGCATAAACCAAAATGTTACCTTTTGATGAAGCTAATAAGCATTAAGAACACTTTTGTGAAGCTAGCAGGCAATTCATTATACTTTGTGTTGGCTGAAAGGTTCACTGGAGATACGTAACAGTCAGTTTTAAAGGTCTAATTAATATTTACAAAATACACGAAGTGGAATACCTTTAGCAGTCTGCTTGCTTTCCTGACATCTCAACCCCTACCCTGCCTTTATCCATGGCCAAGTGATTCAGGGAAATCTTCCTGAACTGGGTCCAATTACAGAAATGTGTTGGCTTCTGAACATGGCAGGGCTTGAGAACAGATACATACACCTCAAGTATCATCCTGTAAGATGTAATACTATAGTCACACATATTGCTCCACTAGCAAAAATGCAGATGCTTACAGAATTAGACAGCTGTTGAATGCCAGGGATGAGAAGAAAGAGGACTAAAACATCAGCAAAGCCAAGCAGTTAAGAGTTAAGGGAAGTCTGTACAATAATTATGTAGTCAAATCTCTGTGGCATTCAGAAAATTCCACCTAGCAATCCTAAAATTTATTATTAGTTCTGTACATTTTCACACAATCAAATATGCAATCAGTAACGTAATATAATCACCGAATAAATCAGTAATTACAAACAGCTTTCTGAACAAAGATAACATTCAATACTTTATAATGGAATCAACATAATGAACCTTCATTTTAGTGAAAGTGTATGATTAAACAAATGTATCCCTTCTCACTGCCCTCTAACAGTTTAAGAATAATGAATAGGGAAGACTTGTTTTTAAATTCAGAGGATACCTTTCATCTACTTTATGTAGAGAACTTGATTAATATCTCAGGAAGAAAGTGCAACTTTAAAACCCATCCTATTTTATTATCACATAAAATAGTTGGAACATAATGTTATTGTTAAAAGAGTTTTTATGTTAAATTCTCTTTTATGACCAAAAAATGAAAGCATGTAATGGATTCAGGGACATAATTTATAAAGAAATCCAGAATATGCATGCTACCATATATCCATTCCTAAAAGACAGCTATACACTAGAGGTTTTTAATTCTTAAATATGATTCTTCTCAAGGTTTTTAAAAAACATTATGGAATTAATCTTTTGCAAAAATTTCCAAATCCACTTACAAACATACAAACAGCCACAGTGACTTCAAAAGCCCGCTATAAAGAAAAGTAACAAAACAACATATGGTATTGGTTTAAACTAGATGTCTTGGGGGAGGGGGCATTGTTCCATCCCAACACACCCAGTCAGTTGCCAGCACCTATAATAAATGCTCAGAGCAATGTAGAGATATGCCAGCTGCTCCAGCAAATGAGCCGGCTTCATTTGGAGCTCAGCTCTGATACCTCTGTACAAATGCCCTTAGCATGGGGAACAAACAAGAGGAATTAGAGATGTGTGCATGTCTACAGGGGTATGATACAATAGGCATCACAGAAACACGGTGGGATGGCTCCTATGACTGGAGTGTTGGAATGGAAGGTTACAGGCTCTTTAGAAAGGACAGGCCTGGCAGGCGAGGAGGGGGAGTTACTATTTATGTTATGGATAGGCTGGAGAGTACGGAGCTCTGTCTGGGGACAGGTGAGCAGTCAACAGAGAGCTTGTGGGTCAAGGTTAAAGGCAGAATGGTGATAGAAGACATTACTGTAGGGGTCTGTTACAGGCCACCTGATCAAGGCGAATATGCGGATGAAGCACTCTACAGTCAGATAGGAAAAGCCTCACACTCGCAGGCCCTTGTTCTCATGGGGGACTTCAACCACCCTGACATCTGTTGGAGCGATGGTA
>JAVHNF010014790.1:0-12730 GCA_034783455.1 Micropsitta finschii
ACTGGGAAAACTTAAAAACAAATGCCTTGGTATGATTCTAATCCATTCACTGGATAAAAGTAAATCTTGGCTGGCAGGAGACACCGAGAACTGAATCTGTCAAGAAAATGACTTATCCTTTCCCACCGAGGTGGTCTGTTGTGGAAGGACCAGCACAGTGCATTACTCGTGGGAGAATACATCCAGGAATGGGACACTCTGGACCTAGGAGTTCAAGTGGAGGTTTCTAACAAAACTCCAAAACACTCTCTCAGCCGAAGCCTCTTTTTAAAGTATCTGGTTAAAGCCTGGCAGAGTGACAAGGTAAACAAAGGAAAAGAAGCCATTGGCCAGAAGTTCATTGGCAGAGAAGTTCACTGGTCTCAAGATCTCTCACTGCTGCTGCTCTCCAGGAAAGCTCTCTTGGTGCATAATTTCTGGCCAGTTCCACACAGTGCTTTCAGGATTTCCCTGTTCTTGCAGGCTGGGATTGAATGGCTGGTGGGCAGGAGAGGCGAGTAGGATGAAACATCTAACCTCCCATCACCTTTTCTCTTCCCACTCTACCAGCACCCTACTACTCAGCTTACAGCCAGTAACAAGTTCTTACAGTAATCCCAATAGATTGAACTGTGAGGAGAAAAGAGCAACACTAATAGATAAACAAACAGGTCTTTTTTTCCCTTCTAATATCTATTACATTTTAGTATGCTTTATGCACTCCCTCAGGACAGGACTATACACTGTGACTTGCTGAGCAAGTTAAATACAAACAGTTCTTCAGAACACAGCAAGGAATGGGGTCTGAGTCCATTTACCCTCCTCTGTCCAGTCACTGGAAATTAAAACACCTTCCATCCAGAAGCAGAGTAATTTTAATCTGCTACTTCACTGTTTGAAATGTAGTTAGGAATCAAGTGATTTACAATGCACAAGAAACTTTCAATCATTCTCCATAAGCATGAAGGTGGTAAAAATAAGTTTCACTTTTCACTGCTGCATTTTGGGGTTAGCTTAGACAATTCCTTAGAAATGAATTCTGAAGGATCCCAAGCATCTGTACAACTCAAAAGGTATCTTCCTGCTAGATAAACCGTTACTGCATCAAGCACACATCAGTCTAAAATTTCAGTTGCTTCTGAAGAAATTAAATCCTCAAGGACAAATAAATTACTCTATATTTTTACCTAGTTTCTGAATGAGCTCCTTCCTCTTCTTTCCAGATACTGTACAAGGCTCCAGTTACATGAATGTCCTAAAATTAATTTTCACCCAAATAAACTAGCCAGTTGTTTTGTCTGTAAATTTACACGTGGATTCTTTATTCCTAAACCAGTCTCACTTTAAGCTATAAATACTGTGAAGAATCCCAACATTTGGAATCACATTTTACAAAAATCAGCAGAGAGCTCTGGCTGACTGATTATTGTTCTTGAAGGATGCTCAGCAGGAGCTTGCTCTTTACTTAATATAAACTCCCCACAAGTACTACCTGCCACAACCAGTCCCTTCTAACATCAGTTATCTATGTAGAGAGGAAAAGAGTAATGTTCTTTTTTAACATGTTTTTACTCTTTCTGTACCCAATCTATTACCAGTGCTGCTTCCCAAATATCAAAATTATCAGCAGTGGGTTAACCCACATCATGTTTCATTTAAATGATTACATCTAATCATGCTGTGATTTCATAGTAGTACAACATGTGCGTCTGGGCCTCAGCACAGCAAATGCAATGGAAAATAGATGCTAAATGCTGGACAGATTTCCCCTTTCATAGCCTGGCAGTTTGGCTCCTCTGTTCCTACAGCCTTAGCAAAACATTTTGTGACAGTCCCTTCCTGAGAAGCCATTTAAAATACACTACTATTAGTATGGAGACAATTACCCTGAAATCTGCATTCGGTCTCTCCAGATCACCACTTAAAGTTAGCTCCCCATTTGCTGCCTCTTCCAATTTTCATAGAATCACAGAATGGTTTGGTTTAGAAGGGACCTTCAAGATCATCCTTGCCATGAGCAGGGACACCTTCCACTAGACCAGGTTGCTCAAAGCCCCATCAAACCTGACCTTTCTTCTTTACTGGTCTCCCACTCTCTCATTTCTCCTTTCTTGACAGCGTCTGGTCCTTGCTCAGCTGGAGCAGGAAGCAACATGACTGGAAGGTCGGTACCTTAAACCTTTTCTCTTGTTTCAAGATGGTGACTAGAATTACAGTCTTGAGGGGAAAAAAGGAACCACAGACTCACAGGTTCACTCAAAGACATTCTTTAACTCTGGTCATCATTGCTGCTGTGAGCTACAGCTGTTAAGCTCCTGAGCTGAACAGCCTTCATAGCAATTCAGTTTTAAAACCCCAGTTAGCAGATTTTTTAACAGCAGCAGCAATTCATTGCTTTTGAATATCACACTTGTCTTTGGGTCACTTCCTTGTGTGATGGTCTTAGAAGCACTTTCACAATTACAGATCTATTCAGTACTACCTCTGTGAGATTACTGTTACTCTGGTACACCAAAGATTGCCAGGGCTGCACAGAGAAGGAGTATATTAAAACATGGAGTTTGTTTCTTTATTAGACAAAGCCTGTGGAGGGAAGGAGATAGGGATCAACCCTACACATAATACAGAAGAGAATACCTGTAAGTCAACAGTTGATTGTATTACTTCTCTCTGACCTCACCAATTCCTCTCCTTAATCCTCTCAACCCCTGATAAATTAGGATTTTTCCCCTTTTCTTATCAACCTTGCTCCTGTCAGATAATAATAATTTGAAAATATTCAGACTAACACGTTTCAAGTTTAGCAGAAAAGCTCAGTCTTTCCCCAACACGGACCTATCAGTTTGCAGCTTTCTTGTCCACTTGTTTATAAGCTCCTTTGCATATACATGTAGAGATTCATCTCACTTCAGAGTTCTACTAAGATGAAAGCATGATGTGATAGGATGTGCCCAATTAGGTGCCACCAATCCTCAGCAGTTTAGGCATTAAACCTCTGTCTGATCCTGCCAAATCATGCTCAGCAAAGACTACATTGTCTTCATGACTGAATGTCTTCAGAGCTTTCATTATGATCTGTGTTGAGCTCACCAACCAGCTAGTAAGAAGACTGTTTCCCTCACATTCACACAGGAGACAGAAGCCATTGGAATGTATCAGACAAGGGAGTTATATTTCTGTATATGTGAAGTAAGAAGCCTACCTCTTTCTCCTGGTCTTCCTGGTTGACCAGGGCTTCCTGGAAACCCTTGCATTCCTGGTGATCCTTGCTCACCCTGTGGCCCTGGAGCCCCTGGCCGACCTGGCTCCCCAGGAGGTCCTGCGACAGTTCGTGTTGAGACAGACTGGCTTGGAATCTGGTTCAGAATCGAGTTATATCTTGCCATATGACCTGGCAGGAAAAGAAATGTCATCATTTTCAAGCTTCAGTGAAGAATCCAGTTCAGATGAGTTTGAACAGAGCACTGGCAGGTCCTCAAGGCTGTGGTCTGTCATGCTTTGATAATAAGAAGTTGTATGCTTGTTGGTGGAAAAATAGCAGTTTAGGGAGTACCCAGAAAATAGAAGAACTATTGTGTAGAATTTTATTTCCTTGCTTTGGGGGGTTTTCATGTCTATAAATATTTGAAAGTGTTACAGCTTTTCAAATATACAGCTTATACAAAAGTATACTTTTGTATACTGCAATATCTTGGAGACAGTTCAGGTTGGGTTTTTTTAGGTGGCTGATGCTAATCAGCTCTAATTAGTCATAAATCCAGGTGAACATAAATCTAGTTGGAATATAAATCTTGACTGTCTAGCCTAAAACAGACAGATCCCCTTGGATGCTTTCAAAAGCATCATATTTGTAATTGTAGCAGGAAAGATCCATTCTAGAGATATAAATATATTAACCATTTATGTACTTACCCTGGATGAGTTGTTCACACACTTGACGAGCAACAGCACGCACCATTGCTTGGGACTGGAGATCACCCTGGATAATGACAGCAGCAGTGTCAAAACACAATTTGCATCATTTCTGTCTTGAAAACTCTTAGACCAATGAAACACGTTTACTATCCCTGAGAGATTATATCCTCACAGATGAGAAGAAAAGCCAAATAAGTTCTGAGATTCCCCTGGTTCCCATTACTGTTTTTAGCCAGCAAACAGAGGTCGGAGAAGATAACCCCAGTGATAGATTTGGGAACATGCTTAATGCCACATACTTCTCACATTCAAACCATTAATATAGCTATATATAAGACAATATCTGGAAAAGAAGAAAAGTTTTCTTGATAGCATAGAGAAAACTATCGTGCCTGTAAACAGAGAAAGATAAATTGACAGATAAAGCTTTTATGAGAGAGAAAGCTAGATGAGAAGAAAAAAGATGGTGGCTAACAGGAACATAGACTTACCCGCTCACCCCTTTCACCCTTAGCTCCAGGAGGACCCTATGGAAAGATTCAATACAAAATTAATTCTCATTTTGTTCTCACTCAAAATTTTTAACATCCAAACATTATCTCCTTTACAGCATCACAGTAAAAGGAGAAAAAGTAAACAAGGTTTCAGGAAGTTATGTGACAATAACAAATATACCTTTCCCATTTCAGTACTCAACAAACAATTTACATGGCAACAATGACTTTCTCAGGGGTTTATCACAGCTGAATTCTCTTGTTTAAAATGGCAGCATTTCACGTGGCTGAAATGGGTTTAATTATCACTGAATATGAGGAAGAGAAGGCTGATGGTTGACAAAATATCATTCTGAAGTTCATAGCATTTATTGCATCAGTATTCTGCATCCACTATGAACAAAGTCAGCAATGGGATCAAACTGGGAAAACTGAGTATGACATTAAAGATGATGTAATACTATAGTGATGTCAGGGACCATTAAGGAATGGAGGAAGTTGTCTATAGCAGTTACAACTTCACCAGTGGAGGTTTTTGGGGTAGGCTAGACCATCTTTCAGGAGCTCCTAAAGTGAGGAAAGGTCTGTGTAACTGATGCATGATTAAAGCACAGCTTATTCTGTCCTGGGAAACAAGAAACTCCTACAAAGACTGGAAGGCTATTTCTATGTCTCTTTTCTATTACTCTACATTTTGAGAAAGGCCCTTACTGAAGCTCAATAACTTTTTCCCCACCTAGCTGTTTTTTCAGAACTACTAAAGCCCAAACATTCACAGCAGAGCTTTTACATAACTCACAGGAACAACTAAACTCTAGGATATTTAGTTTGATATCTGGAACATGTGTTTGGAGAGGAACTGAAAAGTCAGCATGTTACACATAGATAGTAATGAGTTCCATAGCTCATCAAATCTTCTCAGTAGATCTCATGATTATACTTAGAAACTATGCAGAATTGGGTATTAGGTTATTATCTTTGCTTATATATTATTAGTTGTTTTATTTCCACCTAACCAAATAAAAATGCTTGCACTGGACTAAATCTCCAAAGAAAACTGTATTTTGAAAGAAAAAATGAAAATAAATCTATTCTACAACTCAAGTGAGAAATACAAAATTGCCCCATGTCTTTAAATAGAACATTTACTGTGATATGTAAAAAAAATGAGAAGGCTTTATAATTAATCAAGTGGTCAAATGTTAAAATGTGAATACAAAATGTTATCTATTATCAGAACTGTTACAGAACAAAAGAGGTCCACTGTAAATCTCTTATGTAATCTACACTCTCATTTTATCGTTGTAGTTCTTTCTTCTAATCAGACTATTTGGGGGGGTTATAATAAATTAAAATATCTGAAAAACAAACTTAGCATTAGAGGCTCCTAACACTAATTTTTGGTAGAGAGGGTATAATTCTCCACTCAGTGAAACCAATGGTAAAATTTATAATAGCATCCTAGAAAAAGCCCTGATCATTAGTCAGTTGTTCTGCTGTAAACTCATGAAAGCCAGTTTTTTATTCATGCAATATTTTCACAATTTGAAAATCAGAATAATATTTTGGAAATACTCAAGTTAATAAATGGCAGACTTTAATTGCCAGAGAGTTGTTTGAAGTGGAAAGGGAAAAAAGGAGAAAGTAATTACACACAAATTCACATACTGTTACGTTTTTAACTTCCGTAATTTAATCTCATGTTGTGACTCTCTAATCCCTATATTCCAGATATCATATGTAAGATCAACAAATAAATTTAATCATGAAGAATGAACAAAGAAGGACCAATCTGCTGTTTCTCTTAGCCACTAACTGCAAACAGATCATTAACTATAAATATGAAGGAGTTCTGTAAAACAATGAAGCCAGGATCAGAAATGAATTAATGCACAACAGAAAATATAGCAATAGTAATTGATTTTACTCACAGGAGCTCCAACATCACCTTGTGGCCCCTGGCTTCCAGTAACACCTGGAACACCTGGAGCACCAGGTATGCCCTACATGAAGAGAAAAAAAGCAGTGGTGGTAACAATCAACATCCATGAATCCTGATGAGAGAAATACTCTGTGATGGGGAAGAAGTGCATACAAATAGAACTGCCAGTCAAAGACTGGAGATGCTGGGAGAGAGAACTAAGTAGAACATGTTGCAGGTAAAAGAGCATCAAAAGCACAGCTCTGAGAAAAGTACTTGAGAAAAATGGAAGCATGTTGCTTGCGTTATGGAACAGTCACAGATTACTGAAACCCTGGACTACATCCTGTGACATTACTACCATGTTCAGGGGGGATGACTCAGAATATTCTTTGTAAAAAGAAGAGGTTTTCTTGGAGCATACTCAATACAATCAGCAGATTCTCTGAATGTCTTAAATCTACCAAGAAGGCATTAATTTTGCATGGCTGCCCTACCTGAGAAGGCTGAATCAGAATCAGATGAGACTGATTCTGGAGGCAACATACATCTTGCTGTGAAGGCTGAATGTGGCCTCTGCTGTCTTCCTTGATTACTCTATGAAAGCATTTGAATATATGCACCCACCTCCACTCCAAAACAAACTCGGTAGTTCATTTAGCTAATAAGCCTAATTGGAATTTCTCATAAGAAGAAAGTGTTTCAAATGTTAAGAGCACTAATTCTCTTTATATAGTGCAGGTACCTGACTAAGAACAAAAAAAGCTATGTAAAGCAATCAATCTATGGATGGAACTGCCTCTCCTTCCCATGTGAAACATTTTTTCCTGAGTAAGAAAAAAAGTAAAAGTGGAAAGAAATGACGTGAGACAAGCAGCTCTCTGCCAACCCCATGCGTCATGAGAATTTCAACTTCTAAGGAAAACCCTTGGCCTTGGGTCTATCCAGTAAATCCTAGATAACAGAGTGACCTACTGTCCTCCCAAATCCTGCCTTTACAGCAACAAATTCCATGGGCCATACTCACCGTTGGGCCAGGAGGTCCTTGTGGGCCTGTGGGTCCATCTTTGCCAGGAAGGCCCTATAAAAGAAAAATATATGCAATTTTATCAGCCTTTTGTATGAACTTCAGGAATCTGTTCCATTTCATCCAGAAGACTATTTTTTTCCTATTTGTTCTTTGCTTTTTCTTTTAATAACTGGCACCAGTTATTTCTTAGAAGAAAATTCCCTTAATTGCTGAAAAGGTGTTATGGTGTCAGTGATATAAAAAAATCCAACTAATCTCACAATGCTTTTGAAGTATGAAGCAGCAATGCAAAACTCTTCATACTGGCAATTTTCACCTTTGCGTGAATTTCACTTTCAATGCTGCTCCCATAAGGTAAATGAGAGGGTTGCTGTCAAACTTTGTACCACAAGAAGGGTCACACTTCTACATCTGTTCTCACTGGCTGCAACTATTCACAGTCCCACTGATTAAGTGCCCTTCAATACTCTACATATGTACTAGCTATCACCAAGGTCCTGATTCAGGAAGCAGCAAGAATGCTCATGTGGTTTACATTATGAACGTGCCTCAGAGCTTCCAGAAATGAGAGCCAAAAACTAAAGTTACTTGGAAACTGGAAATCAAGCACATCATAGAAAAAAGACTGACCAGATGTAGAAGAAAATACACTATTAATAAGGTTTTCTTTCAAATTAACCAATATGCACATTTTGTAACCACATGTTATAAAGCATGGGTTTCTGACCAGGATGGTGATAAGTCAATTCCTCAATTACTACACAGCCTAAAAAGGAGAAATGTGATGTTATCTCTGGCCCAAGATCAGAATATAGAGGTGAGAGCAGAAGGGAAGAGAGGGCATGAAAGTGTTTATGCTGACACACACAGTAAAGAACATTCTAGGCCTCAGTATCTCCTAGAGCTCCAGAAAAGAAAAATCACAACTTTTTCGTTTTGTACTGTTTTTTCCTGAAATTTTATTTCTGACATGATTTTAGTAATGAACATAGCACAAACAACTAGTTCTATGCTTTACACTATTTGGAAACTGTGATTCAAACCTGCTATTATATGGCATGAGACACTGGCTGGGGAATGTTATGCATGTGCCATGTACCTGGAAAACATTCTTTAAAATTCTACTTAAAGGGTGTTTCACTGATAAATTAAGCCACATCATAGTAACTCATATTATCTACTCATCCTTAGAGTTGATAAGAAAATGCTTTCCTATTCTGCAGTGTAGCCAGATGGCTCCTGAAGCTTCAAGGACCGAAGGGAAGAACTAAAGCAAATGTAACAGCTAAGTGGCATTGTAATAAAGATACTAATAGTGTCTTTAGCACAGTAGTTATAAACATATACAGAGAAAAGATTACAAGCCTAGCTCAATTGAATCTGCAAAGGAAAGTGTGTTCAAGGCTTCAAAATTGGTGATTCTAGAGGAAACAGAGAATGGTATAAGGAACTTTGAAATGCATTAAAAGTTAAAATATAGGGGTTTTGATATTATCTGGAAGAAGCATTTAGTTATGAATGTTTTAAAAAAATCAGTGATAACTATTCACAGTTTCATAATAACATGGAAGTATCTAAAAGATAATGCAAACTAGAGAGTACACAGTAAAACCTTCAGGAAGACTGATATGTTTCACTTTCTAAAGCAAAGATTTAAAATCTGCATTTATTTTTGATCAGTCCTAAAGGAGGATGAAAATTGATCTCATCTTCTTGAGGGATTATTTTAACTAGGAGGGAGGAAATGCAGAGCTTTCCACTGACTTCTAGGATCTAGTGTGGATTCCCACAAACTTCTAAAGAAAAATTATACTGTATGTCCCTCCCTTCTCCCATCACATTCAGGGTAGGACTAACATTATGAGCAGAATTACATTTTCATTGAATATGTTTCACAGTTTCTTTCTTCTGAGCAATATTCTTACTCTTGGTTGCTCAAGAATCATCTCCTGTCCATTCTCATAGGGTTAATTCTATGGCACTAGGTCTGTATTACTTGCCTACAAAAAAAATTTGCCTCCTACTGTATTTGTTAGATGTGAAAATTCTTACATGCTTATAGATGAAGTCAAAGAAAGGTTTGGTTCAAGCATGGGTATTTGACAATACCCCTTCTCTCTTGTAGGTATATAACCAAAGATACTTGTTTATGCTGCCAACGGGGTTTGAAGATGGTGTTACTCAGACCATCCAGTGCCCTGAATGGATCTGATACTCATTTTGAACTTTTGAGTAGTGAGCAGAGGAGATTAGCAGTACCAGGAACTTGGCAGGAAGACTGGGAATGTATTTCTTGTAACACTTTCCCCCATTATTTTTGGTCTGTGTAATGCAAAGTTAAACAGATCACTGTGAGAATTCACAGAGTTGTATCCTGAGCACTGAAGCCTTAGAGATGTTATTTAGTCTCCAGTTTATTGAAGTCTTGTCTTAGCTTAGCCATCCCCAGAATGACTGGGAAAATTATACAGCACGAGAGCACCTCCTCTGATGCAGTCTCATCTAGGATAGAAATGATTCTCTACAGAGCTGCTGAATGTCATCCATGGATCTGCATGTCCAATAGCAGGATGGGACAGATTTTGATGTGTGATATCAGTTGTAGGATAGTTTAGAATCAAGGTGCATATTATTTTGGAACATTAATTTAAATCAGGACTTATTTCTCTAATAGCATGAAAAAAAGTTATGGAGAAACATAGTGCAACTATGACAAATTTTATTATGAGGGATTTTATTTGCAAGAATACAAATGGAACTAGAGAATATAGGCAGCACTTGAATCTCTGTAAAGACTCAAGTTTGCTGAAGTCAGTACTGCTGCTAACCTCACTATAAACTCTTCAGCTTTTGGTAGCCTAGAATTTTTAGAGGTACTTGTATAAATGCACCTTAGAGAGGTGATCTTTCAAGTAGGACTAGATACTGGCAAAACCTTAACTGCAGCTACTGAACCCAGGCTTGAAAGACTTTCATGTACAGCCTTTAAGAAAATGCTGCAGCTGGGACCCATGACTGCCTCATGTTTTTATTTATTTATTTTCTTTTTCTGATGAAAATTTTAAAAATAAATGTTCCTTCTTTCAAGCTGAACCACTGTGAACGTCAGAGAAACTTTACTAAACACTATCTCGGGGTATTAATCCAAGGTGTAGCTTGCAAAAGATTTTCAGGAACATGAGCTATTTTAAATTAAAGCTAACCCAGAAACATTGGGTTAAATGTTGCTCAGAACACACAGCCTTTATTTAACCAAAGTAGGTTAGTTTTGTCTTAACACATAATAATGCTGTCTTAGCACTTCCTGTCTTCCTCATGAAACTATCAGAGCCATCTAGAAGCTGATAGTCTGAAATTATCTTACTATTAATTCTTCATAATTTAAAATATGTATTTCTTGCATATCTGTTATTAATTGGTCATATTTCTCCTCCAATACTTGCAGTATGCTCTTAAGATTAACATCTGGAACATAACACTCCCTTCCTTGTGTATCTGTGTTCCTGTGACTATGCCTCTGGTTGCATATTAGACAAGTCCTTGAAAAAAATGTGACACAGCTCTGATCAAGACACATAACTGCATTTCTGTGGCATTGTGGAAAAGTACCAGGGGTTCCTACAGGACAACAGGCCAACAGGTAGGGGAAAAAAAGTGTTGCAAAGAAACTATGAAAGTTAATACTGCCATGGGTTGCTCAGAGGGCTTGTGGAATCTTCATACTTGTAAGCCTTCAAGACTCAGCTTAATATGGACCTGAGCAACCTGATCTGATCAGACCAGTTTTGAGCAGGCTGTTGAACTAGATGACCTCTGAAGGTCCATCCAAACTTTAATTTTATGATTCTATAAATCCTATTAAAACATTAGGCATCTAAACTCCCTGCTTCTGGTCTGTGCTATCTCCTGAACAATGTCCTGAAAGAGCTGGCCAATGACACTGCCAATGACAAGCATTAGACGGCAAAGGTCACTAGACAGTGCTCAGAATTATGTTATGGCAATATCTAATTTACTAGTCTCTAGACAAAGGCCTTATGTCTCAGAGCTGGTCTCTTTGTCTTCCTGCTCTCAGAGTGAGCTGATCAGGAGCCATTAGGAGCTGAAGAAATCTTAAAGAAACTGATTCATCCTCTCTATCAGCTAGAGGTATCTCACTGCAGACTAGTGTCTTGACAGATTAACTCTGTAGTCCCAGCCCTAGCAGACATATAGAGAAGGAAGCACATCCGACAGAGCTTCCTCCAGAACTATTTAACCTGCTAAGGAACAACCACCATGCCTCTTTACCAAGAAGTTTGGCCAGGAGAAAACACCTCGAGGTAACCACCAAGCAACAGTGAACAGTAACAACATCATGGGCGCAAAAGACACAAACTTAGGAGTCAGAACAGTGGAGAACCCTCCCTACACTGTGTCATCAAGCAGAGCATGCCTGCCACTCAGGATAATCTATTAGGTTTCTTTTGTTGCAGCTTTGTAGATCTGTCCTCTCAAGTGGCCTGCACTTTGAAAGAAAGAATTGGGATTGCAATTGTGACCTGACCTTGGAGAGCAGCCATGAAGATATGGGAAAGGGAAGACCTTTCCCCACTCTACTCACACATCTCAACAAGGGTCAGTTTCAGTCTGCTTCCAAACCTTATATTCTTGGCTGAAAGAGATGAACCAAGAGCACAACAGAGTCTGTGTATGCAACAGAAGCATGATGCTGGTTTGGATTCTCTCGCATGTGCAATTCAAGCTCTATCTTTCAACATTTTATGTCTGGGATAGTTGGTGAAGAGACACAATCTGTTATTTTCAGTAAAACCTCTCTATATTGCTAGCTACAAATACAGGACAGCAGGAAAGGACACCAAACAACCACAGACCCAGCCATAAAATAAAAAAAAACCATTTTCTATTTTATAAAATCTTTTATAACTGGAAGCTGATGAGAGGGAAGGAGACTGTTCCTTGTGTGCAGTTTGAGATGTAGATTTAAACTGGTTACCAGACAGGTATAAAATATTATCATGGACATTCAGAAAGTTTGCTTTATTATGACATTTTTTACTCTGATTCAACCTTCCCATGGTATTTTTATTACATCCCACTCTTTTTCATATGGAAGGCATTTCATGAAGAAAATGATAGAGAGGAGATGCTCTACTTCTTAATGAGTTACTAAAAACCCAAGAGAAACAAATAAACCAAAGATTAGAAGTTCAGAAATGCAAAATGAACCTTTATAAACTAATTGGTGAATTCATACACTAGGAGGAAAAAACCCAACCCTTTTCTCAACTGATTTCAAAGCTAAAAACAGCCAAGATGAACACCAAGAATCAAAACAAAAGAGAAGGAAAAGAACTGTAAAAGTGAAGTAATTCCAACTACCAGCAACTG
>JAVHNF010014791.1:0-16275 GCA_034783455.1 Micropsitta finschii
TTGCAGGGGGGTTGGACTAGATGATCTTTTGAGGTCCCTTCCAACCCTTGGGATTCTGGGATTCTGTGATTCTGTGATCAGTGTTGCAACTTGCAGCAGGTACTGCAGGGTAGCAGGTACTGCAGGTAAGTGGTACACACGTATCACATCACCTTGAACCTTGCAGGTTGCTGTATTAACCCCTAGGGCCGTGTTTGAGTACACACTTTACCTCTTAGCTGTGAGATCGGATTCCTGTGATAGGAGTGGAGCTGTTGCTTCAAAGTGTATAAATTCACAGACCCCATTAGGATCATGGCCAGATTGTGGTTTACCTCATGATGCTTTAAATCACTGGAATGTCCATGCCATAACCTCCATTCCATTCCCTAGCTGAAAGTGCTCTGTTACTTTCCTAACACTTTTTCTGTTGTTTTTTATTCAGCCCCTCTTATTCCTGTCAATTCCCAGTTCAGTGAGCACTTAAAAGGCTGTTTTGCTTATTGAAGGAAGCAGCATAAAGCTCTTCCCATGTGGCACAAGTTTTCAAACTGTAAGGTAGCATCTTTTGCTTGCTCAAATTACATGACAAAGTCAAGAATCAGAAAGTTAGAGTAAAGGAATTAAAATGATGTGCCTTCATAGTGCACCAAGTTCAGTAGCTGATCTTTTTGCCTTCACAATTTCAGGAGCTTAGTAACACATTTTAATAATTGTAAGAGATCTATAAGCCAGCTTGTGAAGTGACAGTAGCACAAAGACCATATGGATGATTGTGAAATATCTTGTTGAATTTTTAGGAGTGTGAATTTGTCTAGAGTTATATCTCCCTGAATACAAAAATAATTCCTCTTCTGTTCACCGTGAAGTCTTAGTTTCTAACAACACAAAGCTTTGCAAACTCTGTTTTGTAGATTTTTCATATTCTTAAGATCAGCCTTAATTATAACATATAGATCTTTCTGTAAAGGGCTTGAATATCCCTACTAATCTGCATGCGGAATGTTTTATTTGTGGGTGGGAAAAGAGTAATAAGTTAATCAGAATATAAGGTCTTTGCAACACAACATATATCAAAGAGCAACTGTTCCTGTTGCTGTTTCTAAGGTAATTTTCTCTGCTGTGCACTCATTTACCTTTCAGACTTTCTTTACAAGCACACAAATTTCCACTTTTACGTACACATGCCCTTTTCACTATGTGCCACTTTCAGCTGTTGATGAATTATTGATTTCTCCTGTCACAATTCTCTTGAGTTACAGTACTCATGAAAAAGGAACAAGAGTCATTATTTTACTATTTGAAATGTGTTCCAATCTCTTTAGATTTTCTTATTTTCCTGTAAAGCTATATGAAAAGGGTGTTGAAATGACCACAAGCACATCAATGTGCACCCAAATGGTATGGTTCTTTGGAAATATCAAATAAAGTGATGGAGATAGCAACATAGTTTGAGAGTAAATCTTTCTGTCAGAAGCTGGTTCCTGTCACTGGGGAGGAATAAGAAACTAAGTGTTAACAAAGAATTTTCCTGGGTTTAATACGGGTTTTCAGCCAGCCTTCTGAGGCGTAGTTACATTTTAGGAACTTGTAATTGGGTGTGTTTACCTTTCTTTTACAGATTACCTGGTTTTATTTGAAGCAGAGAGAGGTTAAGAAAGCAAACAAAAAATAAACTAAAAATTTGAACAGTTTAGGGCTTTAAACTTGCATTATTAAATATTGGTTTGTTTGATTTAGATTTCCACTACCAACGATTTTGGTTTAAGTAACTTTCCTTTTGCTGTTGTGGGTTTATTCACTACATACAGTCATTGCCTGCTTTTGAACTTGTGCTTTCACTCAGGAGCTCCAGCCAAGGGCAGATATAGTGCTGTCCCATTACAAACAACCATGTGCCAACACTGTGAGCGCTACTGTAGGTCATCTCTGCTCCCTCTATCATCCTGCATTTGACAGAGGTCAGTAATAGACAGTTCAGAGAAATATCCAAGATCTTCACAACAAGCAGCTTTGAGATATGTTTGGTCTTTTTCTGTATCTGTTAGAAGCTGGCATAAGATCTAGAGCATGTAATATAATTTAAACTCTGCATTTCTACTATCAGTACTATGGATAGGACACTTGTTATCCAAGCACTGTCTTATAAATGTTTACACCATGGAGTTCCATGGTCTCTTTGCAGTCTGGGGAGAAACACAAAATTTCTTTGTAAGTTCTCCATAAATGGAGGTGAATGTTCACTGGTTCCTCTGCCTATGAAGTTTTAAGGAAAGGGATTTTTTAAGTCTATGTTGGTTCGTATCAATAATAGGCAAAGTAAGAACAAGTTTCCTAACCGGAGTAACATAATGCAAACAACAATAATGGGTGCTAATAAGTCAACTGAATGATTGATACATTAAAAAAACAAAGGAATGCATAGGTTATTTTATGTGAATCAGATACTGAGCTTTCAGCCCAGAAACCTTTTTAGGCACATTTTTAAAGGTCTCATTTCCAGGTAGCAGTAGATACCATGTAATGTCTGCAAGTAGAGAATAATTTCCCTCTGCACAAACATCTTGTCAGAGAAGTAAATTGTTGACAATCAAATGCAGGGTGTGCAGGAGACTTTAGTCCAAGTTTATTGTTGTTTATGCAATCTGGAAATCAAATGGGTTTTGGCATAATAGAGGAAGAAACTTCAGTAAAATTCACTGTTATGAGCAGATGACATATGTTCTTGTTAGTAACCATGTACCCTTGCAGATTATCTTCAAAAGCATTCAGTTTTCTGATTGCAAACAATGGAATAAAATATAGTGGCGTGCTTCTTCACTCTTCTCTGAATCAAACTCAGATCTATAAGGATGTTGGAAATGTTTCTACTTCTTGTTCTTAGACAGGATCTATTGCTATAATGCAATGATTTAGGGTTTTGTATTTACATAGACAATTGTCCCTCAGGAAAGGAGGCTGCTAGTCCTTCCCCTGTCCCAAAACAGTCATGACTGCTTATCAAATCATTCTTAAAAACTTCTTTGGGAAATTTATTCCAGTGCTTAATAGTTCTTTCAACTAGAAACGTTTTCCTACCTTAAATGCTTATTTCTTACCTTAAATTTAAAACATTTCAGTTTAACTGTGTTGCTTCTTATAGAGCCTGGTATAAATCTTAAACGTATCCTCTTGAATATTAAGTCTGTTTTCAGAGTTCATTAACCCCTTGCAGGCCAATGTGAATTTAAAGCAAACTTTCCTTTCTACCATTCTGGTCTTCTGTGAAGTATCGAATATTGTAAGATTGAGGTGGACTCCAGTGAAGCCAAGCTTGGTATTGTTTCTTTATAATTTAAAGTGAAGCCCTGAGAATTACACACTTGAGTAGATTTCTACGAGAAAGCTGGTGTTATCCTCACCTTATGTAGGCTTGTTATGTTGTGGTGACTATTTCATAGTGCTTTCGTCTAGATGAAGTTATGTAGCTCGTTTACAAGATGGGCATGTAAAATGCTGCTTTACTAAACTTGAGGCGTATGGCATTTACTGCTTCTTTGCCATATATCATATCACTGTGTCTTAGAAGGAAAAGGGGTTGTCTTTGACAGATACCTGTTGGTTGTTCACTTAATTTCTTTTCTTAATTTGCAGATCATCTTTTTACCAGAGCAGGCAATTTCTTTCTCAAGTTATACAAATAGATATAAATATAATTTTATGTTATTGTTTCAATAATGGTTCCATGTCTGGCCCCAGGAATGACTTACACAAAATAATCACATTCCCAGAGGTTTAGGCAAAAACCTTCAGTATGAAGTTTGAAAAGGGTAGTTGCTTGAGCCCTTTTTACTCCATGAGCCAGATGTTGTGCGTTTGGACTTACAAGTTCCATCCTACGTATGCTGGGTTCAGGCAGGGGGTATTTATCTGGCCATCTCCTGGAGTTGTTTTAAACACAGGCTTCATTTAATTTAAGTCTATCTTAAATCTGTTCCTCTTTAGTTAGCTATTTTCTACTCTACTCAAAGCTTTTTGCATCCTTCATTCTGGGCTGTGTTGGGCAGATTCTCTGGCCTACTTTTCACAGAAGATGATTCATTCCTCTTTGCTAATGGTTTCTGGAAATACCACCTAAATTCAGTAAGTTGCAAGCCATAGAAAGGAATGAATGAAACACACAAACATATGGTTTCTGTGGGAGATAGTCTTCCTGTTTTGTGGGGTTTGTTTTGGGGTTTTTATTCTTTGTTTTGGTTTGGATTTGGGATACTTAATTTTAAAATAAAAGGTCATGGCCTATTTTGAGTAAGATTCTTTGATCCACAGATCCATTTGCTAAGAATGTAGTTTATTTCCACAAATATTTCTTATCCAGTCCTAAACAGAAGGGCAATGAACACCCAAGGCCTCCAGCTTTGTTTGGAAACAGCTCTTCTATCTCTCATTCCATCTCACAGATTTGAAAACTGTTGTGCTACCAGCTAAAGGAACGACAGCATCATGCAGTAGAACGTGTAACCTCCAGAATTCATTTTTTTAAAATCAGGGTAGTTTGGAGTACTTTATTGGGATAGCATGATTTACTGCAATAGAACCTTTAGTGAAGAATTTCATAGTAAAGTTTTAGGTAAAACTCCTAAACAGAAGGCCTTAGCCATAATATATGGGTCTGTATCTAAATCAAGCAACTGAGGTCTGAATCTAATTCAGTTATTAATACATTGAAGCAATAGTGGCCCCGTACACTTGGGTAATTCAGCATGAGCAATCAGAATGATACCCCAACTCTTCCATTAATATGTGCAACTGATGCAGTCATTTCACTATTTCACTCACCTCCAAGAGGTGATCCACCCTTTAATGTTGTTCTACTGATGTTGTATTTGATATTATGGCGAAAACTTTTCACCTTTGTGTTGTTTTGTTGTTTGGTTGTTTTATTTTCCTCTGGCCAAAAAATAATATTGATTTGTGCTATTGGTAAAACTGAGCAAAAGCAATATCAAGCAGCAGTCCTCTCTCTCTTACAAGCAAATGGCATTATAGCTGTCCACCTATTCAATCTATTGCCAAGCCTAAGCTACTGCCTTTCCCACTTTGCCCGCAAATGTCAGTCATTCTGTTATACAAGTTCAAAATCTAGTGTGCAAAAAATAGCAGTCATGAGAGTCAACAAGGACTCAGGGCTCAAGCAGAACATGAAAGTAGACATGGACTTTTACTAGGCACTAGTTACGGATGAGAAAAGCATAATTGCTGGAATCACGTGGGGAGTCATTTTCCATGTTCAAGCCGGAAGTAAATTTGTGTGTGAAACTGCATGTTTTCAGGCAAGATATGCATCAGCTTGAGAGTTTTATCACTCAACTGTGTAAATATATCTTAAGCCATTTACTTAAGGTATATTAAAGGAAAGAATGAAAGCAGCACTGAAAAAGTGAACATTTTCCTTTTCATTCTTCCTACTTTTTATACTGTTCCCCATCCCAGTGCCTTGAATGGGCTATAGTGGGAAACAATAGGATAACCTCATCCAAAATTGTCATGAGTCTGGTTATTCTTTGTCAAACCAGAATAGCATTTATGCTGTTCAGTTGATGATGCTTTCACTTGGACTCCTCCCTAACAACGAATAATAGATGTACATATAAGAATTTGAGGAGTATTTCTCAACTGAATTGTTGTAAGACAATATCATTTTGTGTCAATTTGTTTCTTAAGCCATCCACCTTTTACCCATACTTCCTTAAGTAGTCATCCTGCATCTGATCTCTTGAACCCTAAAATGTCTGACAAATCTGACGATGAGGTTTGAGGAAACAGCTCCAAAACAGCAAAAAGGACACAGAGCGCAGGCAGACATCCAGCCAGCACAGAAGAAGCTACTGTAGCTCCTCCTCCCCTACATCATAATTCTCAGAGCTTCTCTGTACATATGCATCTGATTCATTGCAGTCAAGCAAGTGCTAAGAGATGTGATGCACATGAGGGAGTTACAGTGAACTTTGTAAGCATCATTGTAGCATATGCTTTATTATAAATGATGTGGTAGCCCATATTTGGATTACTATATGGATATTTTACTTGAAACACATTGAAGATAATTATAAGCTTATAATGAGTGGGGGTTTCACTCACTTGAGGCTAAAATGCTGTACACTGAGATGTTTTTACTTATTATTCCTATCAAGAGCTTTCTTACCATAAAGCTCAGCTGCAGTTACTGACTAGATCTTCTTGGTCTTTCTTTGAAGAAATATACAGTATGTAACAGTAAGCTTTGATATACATACTTTGTTGTTGTTACATCAGGAAAAATATAGGATTTACATTCTCCCACCATTTGTTTGTGTAACCATTTATGCTCAAAAATATGTAAAAGGACCAGTAGCTTTTTCAAGTTTTTATCAGTCTTCTAATATTTAAAAAATATTTTGTAGTCTGCTGTTTTATGAAATAGCATTTTGACATAAAATATTGTCATTTTATGAGTATGTAAAATATACTTTGTAATCAAATGGGCCAATAAAAGAGGCATTTTTATATGAAAGAATTTCTGCCCAGTGGAATTTTAACCCTGCTATTAAAATTACACCGTTTACTTACACTTTCCTTTTTAATTTTCCGTGGCAAGATTTATGGAAGGAACACAGGGAAGGGTTTTGTCCCTCCTCAGGTTTCTTACCAGTCTGTGGTTATGTTCACTTGCCTATCATGTCTTCACACCATTTTCTTTGTATTTATCTGATGTGTGTCATATAAATTTTACTTTGAAAACACAGATATCTTGCTATAAAATAGCTGAATTTCTTTTATCCACGAATGTCAAAAAGGCAGGTTTTCTTTTACCAAATATTACTGTCAATCCCGTTCCTCCTCTTTTGTCTAGCTATACAGCTTAGATTTTCAGGCTTTGTTCACCTAATCACAAGGGAAACTTTTCCTTCCCTTTCTCCCTTATAATTATTATTTTTGCTTGTATTCAGATTCCAGCCTCGTTGCAACTGCATGCAGAAGCAGCGGCAGCTCTGACAGGTGCCTCTTTGAAGGCTGGGAAGCAAATGCACGTAGCAAAAGGTCTTGAATATCCTCTCTAAAGGTGTTTGTGCATCAATTCTAACAATTTCATGTGTTTCTCATCCCTGCACTACCCAGTGTTTCTCTTAAGCTTAGTTTGACTTAGTTGCAGAACTTTCCTTCCTCAAGAGATACTACCTCACACAGAGGTCATAGGCATCCTTTATGAGAGGAATGTTTCAGATCTACAGTGCATGTTATTTGATTTTTGACAGACTTCAAATGCAACTTGTGGAACAGCAATCACTTTCTGGCAAGTACCCTAACATCAGGCCTTTCCCAGATAATGGGAACAACAGCAATCATGAGTTGGTTTGCCCAAGTAAATTACAATTGAGGAAATTTTTTTTTCCTTTCACTGTGATTTATGGGATTTAAGTTCCTTTTAATGAAGTACATATATTAAGGGTCTAGAAAACCTGGAAGAGGCTTGAATCCACTGTAGCCAGTGAGTTTGCAAACAAAGTTTCTTAAATATTTCTACATAGTTCTTATCATTGAATAATCGAAGTTTGACAAAATAAAGATCATATTGGCTTCACCGCATGTCTCAATCCATTTCACTCTGTTCATCACTTTCTGCTGCTAGTTCAGTCTGCTGGCAGCTAAAGCTGCAAGAAACCTTGAACCTGTTTGCAGCGAGTTTTTGGTCCCTTCAAAGCCTTCATAGGTTCAGTTATCTCTTCCCACCTCATGGCGGCAGCTAAGCTCATAATTATGCATTCTGTCTCATCTTGAGGGGTGAGAATTACTATTGCCATTTGATGAACAAGAAACTGAGGTTGTATGAAGTGTTCTGCGTACGATAGCAAGGAAAATGGGCAACTCAGGAGAATAGCTGAAGAAAAAGCACACTTCTTAAATTCTTATTTATTTATTTATTCATTTCGGACAGTGTACGAACTATTGCTATATTCTGTCTTCCGTGCTTAAAGTGTGGGCTTCATATGTGTTGATGGGTTTCTTTTTTTTCCCATTTGGATATTTGTAAGCGTAAGGAAAAATAGCATTTATAATTGCATTTACTTTTCATTCTCTTGTTGTCTGTCTTGTATAATGAGTTGTAAAAATCAACAAATATCTTTCTTGTTTTATAGTTAATTATCTTTATCATTGTTCATTGCAAGCATCTTTTCCCCTTTGTCTCAGATTATTTTGTATGGTTTTGCTTTGTAGAGAGTTCTGACAGGTTTTTAACTCAGTATCTTTATTGCATCCCTGAGATTACTGCAATTATGCTCAAAATTACTGCGTAATGCATTTGCTTCTTCATGTGCAGTATGTGTTTGTGCTTATGTGTATAAATACTAACCGAAAATATTTTCATGTTCACCTTTGGGGAATTAAGCGTTACCCTGAAAAGAGGGCTATTTTAAGATCAGTATCTTTTGGCTTTCATTTCTGATTTCCTAAAAAATAAAAATAACTCCAACTATGATAGCTGTCCTACTGTATCTGCTACAGCAGAGCTGCTGCATTAACTAGTCTTATTGGAGTGACCACTTTCCACCTGTGGGTGGTTTCACAACAGTTCCAACAGCAGCACGCAGAGTGCCAGCACAAGCTCAGCTGAGAAGAGTTTTACTGAGAAGTATACTCATTGCAGTTGTTTTTAATCATCAGTAATACACCTAATTAAATCCAGAACTAAATACTTTAATTCCCTCTTAGCTAACTTTAATTTTGCATAGTTGTGAGTAGTTAGGCAGACTTGCTGCATTTATACACCTGTATTTATTGAGAACATACCCATGAGTGGTAAGGGATGGGATGCAAAAGGGATTAAAGCTAAAAGTGCAGGTTGCAGTGTATAAAGGAACACGTAAAGCCATTTCCTAGGGAATACATGAGAGGATTTTAGAAGGTTTTAGTGCTGCCTAAGGCCTCTTTGCCAGAATAACATGAGGAAATGCATTCTTACTGAAACAGAAGTCATCTTCTGAAACTTGGAAGAAACCTGTGTCAGTTGAAGCAGAAACAAAGGCTATGCCTCATCTTCTCAGCTGGGTAAATACAGTAAACCATTTCCTAGCAGAGTCAAATAGGCACACAACCTGTGAAGAAAACAACATTTTAAGCTTTTTTGTTTGTTTGTTTGTTTTTTTCCCCCTGAATTAAGTTGCTTTCCTCAGTGATGTCTTGTTCAAGCTGTAAAACCAGATGAAAATGAATTCTGGTGATTTTGGCAAATTCTTTAATATTATGAGGATTGCTTCAGCCCTTTCAAGAATTCAGACAAAAAATGTAACTTGTCAAATTTGATCTACCACTAAGAACCCAGAAACATCAGTGCTAATGAAACAACAGTGCTAATGAAACAACAAGGTAATGAAAACAGCAGAATAGTTTGAAGTATAGTTACTGTTCATTTAAAATACAATTAAACCAAACCCCTAATGGTGTAGATGCAGAGACTGAAGTAAAGCTTTGTGTGTTTCAGTTGATTTGTATCAAAGCCTTTATACAGGCTTGCAATGACTGTGAATCTAGAAGTTCAGAAAAGGATATAAATGTATTTAACCAGTTTTCTGACACTAAGCAGAACCTGTAGGTAGCAGCTGGATTACGTCTGCATAAAATGGATGAATAGCTTTGTTCTTCTTTTGAGGTTAATTTCTGTTTCATGCATGGTGATGTAGGATGAGGTAGTCGTGTTCCCCAGAATGCATAAATCTTTTATATATTCTTTCTGTGTTACTTGCCTTTAGCCTGGAAGGCCAGCCTACACATGCTGTGGGGAAAATATGCTATTTTAAAAAGCTTTAAAAACTTTTAAAATCTGTGTATCAGGCCTTAAAAATATTTTTGCGTTCTTTTATAGTGAGATGGATGCTTGAGGCAATCGGAATACATAAGCATTAAAGTGCATGTGATGCGATTGTGGATACCATGGTAGTGATATGTAAAGTGGATACCACAATAGTGTAGCCTTGGATAATGCACATCATAAAATATATTCTGCATGTTTGCAGACTTAAATTCCGATTTTCATATCTATCCATTCTTTTAACAGATAATTGCAAGTGATTATCTGTTTAAAATGGTTGTGAAATGGGGTTATGGTTAGCAGTGGAAAGGGAGTCCTGTCACATCAGAGTGAATGGCTTCTCAGTGGTTACACACTGCACTTATTGGTAATCTAGTGTTCATTTAATCTGACTTTCATATACATTCTGTTCTTGTACCTTAGACTTGCTACATTAGGAACCTTAGGAATTAGCCTGCTTTTAGTTTTTAGAGAGATTCTCATATACAGGTAGCTATTTTTCTTTTCTGACTCTCTAAAATGAAAAATACATACATGGTAAAAACGCTATTTTAAAGAGAGTTTTCACTCACAAAAATACCTTTTTCGGGGGGAAACACCAGCAAAAGATTTTTTGATTGCTGCTTCATTGAAGGAAAATAGTACTTAAACCAGAAAACCCGCTGAAGTGTATGATTAGCACATAGTAACATCAGCTTGATCTATTCTCTTAAGAAGGATTGAATTTAAAACAGTGCTCACTGATTAAGGAAGCTACTGGTCTTGTTCCAAATTGCTGTCCAACAGGAGCAAAGCAGATAGTGCTATCAGAACAGTCAATTCTGTTTTGAGCCTAAAATATACTTTGCAGTTTCCATTATGATATAAAAAATGTAAGTTGTTTCCTTTTCATCCTAGAGAGAAGGAAACACCATTTAAGTCACAATAATTTGTTATATTATTTGGGATTTTTTTTGTGGAATAATTTTTAGGATCTTGTGCTCATCAAACTTTGGCCACTTAATAAGATGGTGCATTTCTTCTTTAGACTGAGACTTGTGTCAAGACCACAAAGGAGAAAAGGGAAGTGGTGGTTTATAATGATCAGATTGAAAATGCTAGCATAGTTTAAACTTAAGTGGCATCTTTCAAGTTGTCCTGGGTTCAGCAGTAGCAGTCATTTTTTTTCCTTCTTAGTAGCTGGTGCAGCACTATGTTTTTGACTTTCAGCCTGGGTATGGTACTGATAACACTGATGGTTATAGTTACTGGTCAGAATGTTTAGGCTGACCAAGGACTTTCTGACCCTCATGCTCTGCCATGGAGGAGGGGAAGCTGGTAGGAAGCAGAGACAGCTGACCCAAACTAGCCAAAGAGGTATTACATACCACAGTATGTCATGCCTAGGGAGGTAACTGGGAGTTACCGGGTAGGGCACCCTCACTCTCTCTCTCTCTCTGCTCAGTTGGGCTGGTTTCATCGGATGGTATCATGTTCTCTCCCCTTGTTATTTCTCTTATCATCATTATTATTGGTGGTAGCAGCAGGGGTTTGTGTAATACCTTTGTTACTGGGCTGTTCTTAACCTGTGGGAGTTACATTCTTTCGATTCTCCTCCCCATCCCTCAAGGGGGGGAAGGATTACAAATTGCGTGGCTTGACTTGCCGACTGGGTTTAAACCACGACACAAGTGTGTAAGGTGATGAACTCCAAAGAATGTTTCTTGAATTCTTACCTATTAGTGCAATTATTCAGTGCTCCAAAAGTCCCTCAAAAATTTCCTCAGCTTTTCCTCTGACAGAAGGTTTTAACAGGCTCTCTGACTGACTTTTGTCCAATAATTGTATCTGCTATTAAGACAATTATGCTGTTCCTATACACAGTCATAGGGACCACGATTTCTGATATTCTAAGATGGCATTTTTATGATTCAACTTTAGAATCCCTACCTATCTTTGATACAAGATTTAAAGTACATATCAGAAGTATGTACTTTACATACATAGGGCACATACCCTTTGGTCTCTATTGTTCCTATTCAGAAAACCACATCTTGTATTTCATCTGTGTTATCTGGATCTCCAGGACACCATGCTGCTTTTAGGTTGGTTTTCATAGGAACTGTTACTACAACTAGCAACATTAGTCAACTAATGAAACTGATTACTTGCCTGAGATGAAAATGACTTCTTTTGAGAATGGGATAGATGGTTCCCATGTTTTAGCATAAAACTAGAAGCATAATATAAAAATGTAAATGAAAGTTTGAATTATTACTTTCAAATTCAATTCATGGAATCTGGACAGAATTTATGCACGTGATATCCTATTTATATATTTGAGTCACAAAAAAATAAATCTGAGAAAGGATGAGTGTCTGCATTTTCTCTCTAAAATAGGAAATAACTATTTTGTTTCATCCTATCTCAGACATAACTTCCTGTGCCTAAAAATACCTTTTCTGTTTCCAGACAAAGCTTTTCTTTTCATCCAAATGTTACCTACTTTTATGCCCTGAGCTCAGAAAAATGTTGCCATTGTACTAAGAGAAATACAATTTTTAAATATAAGTACTGTATTAGCTGTGACTGACAAGTTTGTCCCCTGCATACTTTTAAATTCAGTTCTTTCCCCTTTAAAAATGAGTTCATACATGTTTGTTAAATGTTGTTAATAATATTTTTGTCTCCCCTATTGAAAATCTACATGGAGTCGATGATAGCACCATACTATGAATTTTCACACATCTAACGCCTTGCCCTGTTAACATTAACGTCACTCTTGTGAAGCAACTCCAGTCATTGAAAGGCAAAAAATAATGCTTAGCAACTCTGGTCATATGATGATATATGAAAGTATAGATAAAATTTTGAAGTGCTACGAGATGGCTTTTTCATTCAAAATCGCATACATTTAGAAACAGCAGGTAATGAATTGTAGTAAATACCTGTTTCTAATAATGCCCCTTTTTGTACAGATTTAGTTTTCACTGATGTGAAAAGGCTTTAGCAATGTAACAGTATAAAATCAATATTCCAAGCTAATCAACATATTTGTTGGGCTTGTCTCTTTGTGCAAAGGAAAGGGTGTTGCCCAGGCTGGTTCTTGGAGACATCATGGAGGAGGGAAAAAAAAAGAGCCCGAAAAAGATACTGAGTGTTTTCAGCTCAGTGGTATCCTGCCCAGCTCAAAGGTAGACAACTCCAACATCTGATATAAAAGACTGGGAATGGGTAAGAAGATCAAAACAGGCACCACATCAAAGCACAGCCAAAGTAGGAGCAGCTGATTGCTGCACATTCCTTGCACATAGCAATTAGCTGCAGCAGCAGTGTTAACAGCAGTGGCTCTCGCTTACCAGCCTCATCACACTTAGGTGATGCAACCCATCACACAACCAAGGCAGAACTGGGGGGAGGCATATGCAGAGCATGGCTCTTGTGGGAAACTGTGGTTCTAGTGATTATTTGTGCTTCCTAAACAATTCTAGTTTGATAATTTAAAACATCACAGTAGTGCATAATTGCTAAACATGTATCTGTGCCTACAGCCTACCTACAGCTGATGCTTTTGTTTTGCAAGTTTCAAAGTGGTATTTCCCTAACACAGTTACAGGTGGAAATAGCATTTATTCAGACATTTATTGTCACAGCCATTACCTTTTGCAATGCTAAATATCGCTTTTTACCACCAAGGGAAAAGTGTGTTTTTAGAGACTAGTGTGGACATTTATTCATCCAATTTAGATTGGCGCTGGTTGGGAGCCTTTTGAAAATGGCCAGTGTTTCCAAGGTTGATTTTTCACTTTACCCGCTGCCAGGGATAGGTAATAATAGCAACCTTTGTTACCACAACTGTTGAAAATGGATGTCCAGAAGTATCACTTGCAGGCCATGCCCAGCTCAGCTCACGCTCAGGGAGCAAGGATTAGCCAAGAGCTACATGTGAATTCAGGGAACCAAATGCAAAGCAGGGGTGGTGTTATTAGGTCCAAATAGCCCTGGTGCAGCTACATAGGTTCCTAAGCACTCTCTGCTGGTCCCCTCAAGAGGCATTATGGGATAGAAATACATTTCTTCTGTAGAACCCTTAAAAATGCATGGGCAGGATATGCCTCTGAAAGGAACTGTTCATTAGCAAAAGGGCAGCCTTAGGTTTTTAAGGAAATTGTGGAGTCATGGTCCTGCTAGTCAGTATTAAATAGTAATAATAAAAGAACCCAACAGTGTTACTAGCTCATAGG
This sequence comes from Micropsitta finschii, assembly GCA_034783455.1. NCBI lineage: Eukaryota > Metazoa > Chordata > Aves > Psittaciformes > Psittacidae > Micropsitta > Micropsitta finschii. The sequence continues at coordinate 14,029 of JAVHNF010014791.1, forward strand.
TTTTTAAGACATATAATAATATGACATTAAAGAGTGGTTTTTTACTATATACCATTACAACAACTTTACCTGTTTTGTAAACAGTAGTGCAGTAAAATATCTTTGCTGACTCAGAAGTGGGCTAGGTATCCATCTTAGAAGAACTTGTTAAAACACAGTTTATTGTTTAGGAGTTGGATGGGAGTGGGAGAAAGATGAGCTTAAACAATATTGTTGTTGTGTTAAGTCAGTACGATTCCATGATTATGTGGGGCTTTTTTGTTGTCATTATTGGTTTGACCTATACATGTAGCAGTAAGAGGGTTTTTAAGTGTGTCCTGGTTAAATGTACTAGAATTTCAAAATTAATGGGACTAATACTCAAAGTAAGATGTAAGGAGTGTTCTGTTAGACCTCTCCTAGCTGTGGGATTTCTGCAGCACTCTCCATTTTACATGAAACAATAAGACACAAGGAGACTGTATGAAAGGCAAGAGTAGACCCTGGGCCTTTTGAGTGTCAATAGTGTACCTTACTTAAAAGACTATCCTGCTTCAATAACATTATGTTCATTACTGTCATTTCTGCAAGCATCCACACCTATTTAGTTGCTCATTTTACATTCTTCTTTACTGAATGCACATTGTAACATTCTGTTTGACATGCTGATTAACAAGTAGTGAAAGATCGTTGTGTGGCATATATGACTTAAGAAAGTCATGTAGTCACTTGCTTAACAGAACTATTTGGACTACGTTTTAGAAGGATCTTTCTTACACTGATACTGGTAGGGCTGCATTTGGCTACATGATTACAATTCTTGTACCTCTGACATGGAAGTTATAGGCAGCGAAGTATCTTACAAGAAAGTGGAAAAAATGTTTTTGAAACTAATAACAAATACTTGCTCTGACGCATTATATAATTGAATATTCACTAAAAATAGTCTAGAACTATATGTTCGTAATGAAAAATATAAAGCATTAATATAAATATTATTCACCTGAATTATGGAGGAGACACAAGAGGACAGTTAACTCTTGTCTGTAGCTATCGTGGGAATTTCTAGGCATATATAGCTTCATACCTGGAGTTTTCACTACCCTTGAGAATAGAATAATGCTCTCCACTGCTTATATATCTATTGTTCACTGATTAGCTGCTGTAGAAATAACAGTGACACTGAACATGTTCATTTAGAAAAACATCCCTGAAGCCTTTTGCTCTAAGCTTTATATTCCCCAACTTTACATCTGTCTGCAAATACTTTCCTCGAAGACCAATATATCGCTGCATGCATTCTTGCCTTCACTGTAATCTTTCTTCTTTCCTTCAATGAAATAGGTCATCATTCAGCACAAATAACTGTTCCTCTTTCCTGTCTTAATTCTTTTCAAATTGCTCTAAACTTGCAAGGAAACTTCTGGGTTTCTAAATCAATTCCTTTTAAAATGTAAATTTCTTGTGAGGAAAAACAAAAAACACACATTTTTTTCATATAGTAAGGAAAAGCCTTTAAAGACAGGATGCCAAGGCACTCTTTTGTGAATAAATGTAAACTGGGGGGGGACTCTATATATTTGTTTCCTTGGGCTTTGAAGCAATCCTGTGAACTTCAGTAATTACAAACCCCTTTGGAGCTCATTTCTGCTTTGCTCTGCAGCAGCTGCCATACACTGTGATACACTGGAAGACAAGATACTAGAGACAAGACACGAAACCCTGCATTCTGGATCCCTCTCCTGACACCATGGATTGCTTCAGCCCGGTGCTGCTTTGCTGTGACACAGCTGTATGCGGGTAGGACCAGCCTTGGCACTTCAGGTGTTGCCTTAGTCTCAGTTTTTAAGCTTATTTACCCCTGGTTTTGAGGCACTCAGTGGTTTATGTACATGTGGGGAGCCTCTGTTCCCTTGTGCTGTCCTGGCGGCAGAAAAAAGGCACTAGAGATGTTTCCATAGCCCTTAGGCACTTGGGTTGCTGGGAGCCCTCATGGTTCAGCATCACAGGGATACCTGAGACTCCATCTTCTCTTGGGCCACTGCTGGTAGCACTTATCTAGTGATTGACTCCTTCCCATCAGGAATGGCTTTGGAGCTGCACTCACAGTTCTTCCTCGGCCAGGAACACCAGTGAGGGGATGATTATAGGCAGTGCTTTCAGCCCTGGCCCTCCCAACACCTCCCATCACCTCTTCTTGGAACTCCTCTTGAAAACAACAAAACCTGAACAGAACCTGTCTCCTAAATAGGCTGCAGCCTAAGATAA
>JAVHNF010014794.1:16706-28723 GCA_034783455.1 Micropsitta finschii
AAGATGGAAGTTTGTTTCCAAAATTCAAGCAAATTATCAGAATCGGGTGGATATATCACTAGCAATGTAGATTGTGTCCAAGTATTTTACTGGATTTTCATTATTGGTACAATAACATTCTCGGTGCAAAAAATCCTTCCACTGATTTTCAACACCTTTGTGTTACACAGATAAAACACTACTTTAGTGCTTGCTCTAGTATTTATGCCAAGTAAATTTCTCCCACTTAAAGCACTGGACTGGACCAAGAAAACAACCAGGCAGAAGTGAGAAATTGATTTCTTAATGATGCCTTCTCTAATGTAATGAACATGTATCAATTAGGTACAAAAGCCTGATTTGTACATAAATCAATATACTGGAAAGAAGCTAATTCTGTAGACATCAAGATTTTCATTCATGTGCTTTACGGTATCGGCAGAACAATTAAGACAAAGGGCCTGGGTTTTTCCCCCCTCCTTATATAACAGGAAACCCCAAGACCTGGATCATCAGCCCTAAATCTTAGGAATTCACTGGACCCTGGTCACTGTAAGTCCTTATACGGCTGATGTGGAGTGACGCACTGATAGGGGCTATTTGCATCTTCCGTAAATCTAGATCAAGTTCCTCAGCCAGGCACACAGCTCTCTTCCCTGCTGCCCCACTTCAAATGAGCTGCTTGGCTGCTAAGGGTAATCCTTTTATAACTCTTGGACCAGACAGGGATACTAACAGAGTCATTCTAATCCAATCTGCTAATACTATCCCGTTCCCTTCTACACTGCCCCTTGCTAAGAAATAGAAGTGTCTTATAAAACAGGCAAACCAGGACAGGTTCCCAAGTCTACAGCAAGGGCTAGAAGCTTATTAGATCACAAACTGGCCTAAAAGCATCACTGAGAATGAAGGTACCTTACTGTGTCCTCACTCTAGAATCTCCTGACATAACCAAAGTCCAGCCATAATGTCTGAGCAAAACCCCTTCCTTTAGAGTACATCACTCTTCCATATTTCTATTAACTACCAAATGACCATGAGCTTCACAAGGTAACTTATAATATGGCATGAAAAGTGTCTCTGGACCCGTGCATTTGTTCACCACAAAATGCTACTCATATTGATTTTGATCTACCGAGATGTATTTGCCAACTTGCTTGACCTGTGAAAAATATGGTGCCCCCAACCACAGGGCAGAATAATTTCTACCTGAAAATATTCCAGTACATAGTCATGTAGAAATTTCTCTCAAGAAAGCTCTTGCAGGATTTGGGAGCAGTAAGATGTAGCTGTAATTAAAAGAGAAAACAACGCTATATTTTCACATCTGAGTAATGCTGACAATTCAAAAGCATATTTTTGATCACAGAAAGCAGAAACTCCTGACACAAATGTAAGCTGTGAAGTAAAGGCACTTTTCCTTTCTCATTTTTTCTCAGCCATGAATCTCAGTAAGATTTTTTTAAATGTCCATTTCCTGTAATTTTGGTAATTTTAGAGTATAATTATTTTTACATTTTTATGATGCCTTTGGGGTATCATTACAAATATTTTTTAAGCATTTAAACTTAGAAAAATAAAATTAAGTAATAGCTTCTCTTAAGGACTGTCAGCCCTGTTCTGAATAAACAATCCCTTTTAAAAGCAATCCAGAGATTTATATCCACTGTAACCATAGAAATTAATCTTGAGTTTAAAGAAGAGTAAAACATAATTTCATGAAAATCAGAACACTGCTATTGCAAATGAAAGTTGGGTTTCTGGTTTTTTAATTCAACAGACAGCTTTGTACACCATCGTAAGTCTTACAACTTAATCACAGTCACTTAGCCGATGTGAACAAAGCATTCACATTTCTGAGTATCTTAATTTTACTTGAGATAAATGTTTGCCAATAAGAAGAAAGTTAGGATTTTAGATTAGAGAAGCTGAAGTTAAATGTAAGAAACATTTTTAATGATAAGAGCAACCATGACAAACTGCTGTGACATTGCAAGGCCCACAAGATGACAGCACAAAAATCTGTATGAGTTTTTCATAGAAAAAGTTTGGGAATGGCAGAGAGGAAAAAAGCACAAACTGGGAAACCTTTTTGTGTGTCAGCACAGCTCAAAAAATGACACTATGTTCAGTGAAAAATAAAGTGATCCCTACAGACTATTTACAAAGCTGCATGAAACATCCTAGCATGCAGACCCTCAAAACCAATGACAGTCCATAAGGAACTTCAAGGTTAAAATAATTTAAGATTTACAGCTTAGCTAAGTAAAAGCTAAAAGAGCATCAGCATATACTGCACTTTCAAAAAGCAAGGAAAAGAACCTTAGGTTCACATGAGGAAACACTGATACACTTTACAATATAACATCAAAACAAGGGATCATAGCCTAAAACCTAGGAAATTTTTCACATCACAATAGATTGAAACAGTTTCCTGTGGGAACATCAGTAACAGCCACAGAAATTTAACATAAGTTGTGAAAAATATACAAGTACATAGTAGAAGGAATCTTTATCAAAAGAAATACAACCTAACAGCTCATTTCTCTAATTCCCATCTGTATTATGATGAACTATTATGTGGCACTTCTGGCTGTTACATTATCTGTACCTAAAGTCACCTTCCAAGCCTCCCTCAATCATACCAATAGGAAATTATCAGACCGTATCAGGGAAGGGAAAAAGTAAAATCAGTCTTATTTGCAACTAGAAAGCTAAACTCTGAACTTGATACTCCAAATTATTCTATCTATTGTGCAATGACAGATATGCAATTGAAGAAGAGAAAAAGAATATTAAGCTGCTTCAAAAGCCAGAAGTTTCTAAAAAGACGGTAACTGCTTGTAAGCCAGAGTAAGAATGCTGAAGTCCTCAGGAGATGAAAGCTTTTGGTTTCTTTCTCTTACTCCAGTCCATAAAGGAGAACAAGAGCTAAACGAGAGACTCATCACTCAAACCCAAGGCTCACAGAGATAGAGGAAAGCTTGATGTGGATTGCAAACAGTAAAGATGAAACTCAATGAACTGAGCATTGCAAAGCTATACAAGAGACCTGTAAATACACTAGTCCATTCCTGGCTCCTAGCTAAGTCGCCTGTTCACTGTAATAGACTACCTCTCCCTGCAACATATTACTCAATTCTGAAAGCATTTTGTCAATCTCTACAAAGCCTCAAATTCATAGGAACCCACAACTTAATGTAGTGGGAAGCTTTTTGATGGTATGCGTCCACAGAAAGGAAAACACATGATGTGCAAATAGGAAGAGAACACAGAAACAAACTAAAAAGCCTAAGACAACACAAGAACAGGAAAGAAAAGGGCTAGCTGAAATAAAAGGGAGCAGCATCTGCACTGAGACGTACTACCAGCATATACTGCTACATCAAGTCTGAGATTTTATCCAGTATTCAACTCCAAAGGGCCTCCAACAAGAAAGGGCTGTAACTAAGGAGTTATTTTGATGGCTGCTCAGGAAAAGCAACACAGTCCCCATTCTCAAATTACGAAGTGACTAACTATAAATACAACTGAGTGCCCACGCACCTGTGAGACAATCTTAAGAAGCAAGATGGTGAAACACACACTGACACATCTTGTATCTATTGACAGATTCATGTTCACAAGCACTTCACAGTGACAGAACACTTAAGTTACCAAACACCTAAGTACACTGAGATAAAAATCATGTTAACTACCAGTGGAGGAGAGAGATTGCGCTTTTTCTGTAAACTGATGATCAGAAGAGCTTCAGAAGACAAACATCTATTAAAACACTGTTTGGCAAAAGGTATTTGAATTTTGATTTTACTTGAAAAAGTCAGCTAGAAAGAACAAAACAGGCTCTGCTTCCCTTCCCATCCCATGATTTTCTTCAGATGTATTTTATAGAAAGCATCACAGTTTTTAACTGCTTGTGGTACATGAACACTTTTGTTCGTGAAGATGTTTGAATGTTTCAAAGATGTTTCAAAGAAGCCTTACTTTTCATGACTCTTTGCTAATATACATACAGGCATTGCTGTAAGGTGTAGGGCAAGAAGGAACCATCAGGTAACTAAACCACCACCATGTTAACAAGCAAACAGACAAATTGTCTATGAGTTTAGAGATTAACTGATAAAGAGCTGCTAAGAAGCTTTTTGTTAAGATTCACTGTCCATTAAGCAGTTTCACTGTGTCTTATCAACCTATATGCAGTGAGGAAATCAAAAGTTACCTCCCTGTCTTTTGCTGCAAGAACTACATTGCTGTGGTTGGGCTGCAGTAGCTAAATGCTACCGCACTGCTAGAAGGAAATAACAAAACAACTGGATAGAAAATACTCCTGTTTCAGCAGATATGCATATGTAGAAATAGGAGTATCTCTTGTAAAATGGATACTGGTTTGTATACAAATGTCATTCTCTGAACAGCCTCTCGTATTACTAGCACTTGATTTATAGATATCATAGCTATCACACCACTGCTCCACAGTCCTGCTCTGCATTACTGCAGATGAATCAGTAATACTGAAGTATGTTTCATCAGTATTCTGCCCATGCACTGGCATGACGTACTTAGGAAGATAAAAAGGTAAACATGAAGCACCTCCCCAAAGGGAAGCTATCTCACTGGCTTTAGGATGAACATTTTAAGGTGATAAAATCAGAATGAAAATGTGAAAGCTTAATACTGGAAGAGAATTTACCATAAGAAGACTGGTCAAGATTACATGGCAGATGTCAAGCAGGTATCTGACTGTATGAGTAGATGGCACAGGAATTGCTGTGACAGAGGTGAAAAAATAGGTGCAAGACTGAAAAGTGAAGGAAAGGGAGAACTGAAGATGGAAGAGAGCATAAAAACGGCAGCACAAGGGTATGGTCTGAGGTAAAGAACAAATGCAAAACACTGCAAAATACATCCCGGCTAAAGCAATAATTACGTTTTTCAGTGTAAATATGAGACAGATGCCAGAGACGCAAGAGCTAGCATGCACTTGGAAGAATTGGACCCTTCTTTAGGGTAATCAAACAGACAAAAATTGATAGGGGGAAGAAACAACCTCCCCAATCCTTAATTAAAAATCTTAGGATGTAAAATCCTCTCCTTGATAGTGTTCAAAATAACCAAAACAAAACACTGTATGCTCCATACATATATGTTAACAAGGAGAGGGTTATCGTGACCTTATGTTTTTAATAGCCTGTTTTACTCCTTGCCTCATCAGCATTTGAACCAGGTTATTCCAAAATTACAACTTCCCCCCACCAGAAACATACAATTTCAAATGCCTGCAGCTCTAATGTTACACCCATGGCAGACATGCTGTTGGCTGAACTGTATAACTGTATAACTGAATATCACAATTCTTTTTCATCCCATATATTCCTCAGTCCCCTTCATAAAAATTCAAATGCTGTTCCTGCAATAAGCAACTCAAGTGTCTGACACACACATGGCATCAATGAGCATGGCAGACACTGACAAAAATGACTAGTGATAGAAAAAACAGAGAAGGAAAACAATGTCTAAATAGAACGTTTTACTAATGTAACTTTGTTTAGTTATATTTAGTTGCACTGCATCGTTGGCTGAACTGTGACTTTTTATGAAGTTTAAGTAACTGAACATAATTTTTATCTAAATTGTTTGAGGGATCTGCATTTCACACATTAAAAAAACATAGCTTTAATGACTGCATGCATCTTTTAACTGCTTAATCATTAGCCATTATTAATACTAATTAATGATATGAAAAGAAAAAGACCAAAAAGCAAGAGCTGGACAAGAGAGAGAAAAAAAACAAAGGAAAAATTGATTCTATAGATTGGAGCTTCACAAGGACTGCCCTTTTGCTTTTTATTCTTTGTCTTAGACAAATTAGGCAACAACAAGACTAAGCCTGGCTTCTGCTGCAGATATAAAGTAAACCAACTGACTGGGTATTTGTGGGCGAACAATTTATCCTTCCTGCAGTTAAAGTTTTCTTACCATTTAAATAAACAAGCAACTGTGAATTCTGTACTATGTGTAAGTAGAAAATCAGAAACCAAAAAACAGTAACAAAGGAATCAAATGGAGTGCAAATGAAGAAAATACCAACAATAACATATCGGTGACGCTCAAATTGCAGGAGTGAGATGTCAACAGAGAGCTATGATGAAATGCAACAGACAGAGCCAGACTCCTGAAGAGCACTAGTTTTTGCCAAAGCCAAGTCCAGGGATAATAATATACTTAATATTCCCTTCAGATTTAAAAATTATCCAACAAGGAAAATTAAATGCATTTACTTGAATGGAGGCAGTTAAAAGATCTGTGCTGTCTGCCTGGTTCAAAGCATGTGATCCAAGGCAGAGGACATATGTATAGTTGTAAGAGCAGATTTAAGTAATCTGGTTTGAAAACAGTCCACACAAAAACATCCATTGAAGTACAAACGACAAATACTTTCACTTTAAAAAAAAATCCCTTTTCATTAAACTGAAAACACCGTTAAAAATAAACAATACTGTTTTCCTCTTACATTACAAATCTAAAGTGTATGAAATGCACACAGCAGAAAATCTGCTGTGCAGTGTTAGCTGAATGTAACTAACCGAAATTGTGTAGTTTCTTGAGACAGTCACAAAACAAAGTTCATTTGCTAATGAGCAAAGAGGTGGAATCCTACCAACCAACTCCCACTTGGGACAAAGAGAGTGGGTAAGGTCATAAAAAATATTGAGAAAGGGCATGAAACAGTCATTTTTTCATTTTTACTGCAACACAATTTGTGCCTATTGTAGCAGGCATTACTCTCCTAACAATTACTGTCAGCAGCCTTTGCATTTGGGGTGAGAGGAGGAAGAGTGTCACTACACCTTAGGGTGAAAATTATGTAGATCAAAGTAAACAATACAAAATCTAGACTTCTCATTTCAGGTAACCCACAAATTAAAGGCACTGCCTTAGTAGTTTACTCTCAGAACATACTCATTTTAGCTGTTTGTCTAAAATGCTTTCATTTCTGAAGCTCTGTGCACACTGAAACTCTATAAAATAGAGCACAAGTAACATCCAGCATCCTGGATGTAGTAGCCTTTTCCTATGAAGCTATAATACAGTTTCATTACATAAATTTAAGATTTCAGAAATGTGCATCAACAATCCTTCCTTATTTTTAATTACAAAGCCTGGAGGTACGCTGAACTGCAGATATTAGAATTTCCAGGTGAACTGTTTATTTCTTGTGGCCATTATGGCAAAGAGGACAAAAGAAAATGCTGGGGTCTTACTGGAAGTACTCAGTGTTTTTAGACAGCATATGGTGCTATCTTCTACGATAAATCTAATAATACAAATATGATTGTACAACAGATTATTACATTGGCCATTAGCAATGGACGAAAGTTCTTATCTCCTGATGTGGAGTTAAGACAGGGAAGAAATAAGATGTTCTCAGTGATTTTATAAATAGGTTCTGATGAAGGACTGAAACTGAAGACTGGATTTTCTGACTTCTGAGTGCCTGACAGTCCTTTTCTGAAAGAAAAAGAACCAAACTGATGTTATATACCAAAACCTACATTTTCTCATCATATACTATTACAAATTTTTCTTTAAAATTATGATTATGAATATAATTTATACATTTCCATATTACCTTTTCAGAACACTATCACTCATTCAGAAAACTACTATACATTACAATAAATACAGAAAACAAATACTGGAGAACTTCTGCTTATAAAATACAGAGACAAAATACATCCACAATAATCAATACGTCTCTCAGCTTTACAGTTAATACATTTCATTAGATCAGTTTTTTCTCAAGTGTCATAAGGAAAACCAATTAAACATCAAAAGATTCCTGCTTGTCACATCAAATTACTACTCACAGAAACAGACTGCTTTATTCGCCAAATGCGTGTTGACTTGGAAGTCATCACGAACCACATTCTTAACTAATTACAGCAACTGCTACAAAATACTGATTACTATTAAGAATCAGTGAATTCAGCTAAACATGGCAATTATCATAACCTTCACTTGCCAAGAGACGCCATTTCACCGAAGGCACACCGCACAATTAAAAGTTAAAGACATGGTGTTTATCCTGTCCTTAATCGTTGTTCCTCCACCGCTACCCAAGAGATAGGAAATGTACTACTGTAACAACAGAAGTCTTGCACGCTGCAGTTAGTTTCTTCAAACTACATACACCTTTATTGCAAAGAATGCTTTATAAGTGAAGGTTGCACATAAACCGTTGTGTAAGGGATAAGAACATCATGTGGGTGATGTTGTTAGGTTACACAATGAATGCAGCTCAAGATACTTCACAGCAAGATGTATACTATGTGGTTTGTTTCATTTGTGGGATAATATCAAAAAATGCCTAGTTTCAACTTCGTGGTCAAAGGGATAACCTATACTTGCAGCTGTAATATGTAGCTGTGTTATGTATTCTTTCACACTGTCTTTATGGCTGAATGGAGAGTCTGTTTGCTCTAACTGAAATAAATTAATAAAAGAGTAGAAAAATATATTTTCAGCGTAGTTTCTAATCTGGGTCAGCTACTGGCAATATTGCAGTCATGTAGGTTTGGGGTTCACTTTTCTAAAAGAGAAAAAATGTTTTTTTCTTAATCTGAACATTAAATATACATTAAAATTTAATATATTAAACATATATTTGTAAATAAATATAGAGATACTGATATAAATATCCATATATTCATATCCATATAAATATGTGGATATGAGCACAGAGAATAAATTACGTAATTATGTGCTGATGCTTTCATGATTTCATTGTAGAAATATTAAAGACTCAAAAGAACTGGTTAACCCACTTCTGTTACATTTTAAATGATTTACCCGATAAACGCTTAGGACTTGGTGTCATTTTATTAACTTTACTAGGATAAAAATGTAGCTATAAATGCTGTGTCAAGAAGTAAAAACTTTCATGATCTAGCAATGAGATAGCAAAATAAATCCTTTAAAAACTATCAAACAAAGTTAAAAATAAAATGAGATATAAATTCAAGTTTTAGACTGTGGTCAATTGAGGTCTAGACAAAACCCTATGTTTGTTCACTGCCCAGTCTCCAGTCTGCTCCAAGCTTGAAAAGGTAATTGAACTCAGTCTATAATTACTGGATTAGATACAGATGGGCTCTGTACATTTCAGGGGAGGAAAGAACTGTTTTGATTCATTTTATGATTGCCTGTAAGGTCAAACTTTTCAAAATGTACTTTCATCTGTTAAATGGTTTCTCAAAGTCCCAGGGGGACATCTTCAATAACTGATGTTTTAAGCAATTTGGGTCTATCAGATCCAGCCTTTGAATGTAATACGCTGTCCATTTTCTAGAATTATAACTGTGTATGTAGGTTAATTGCTACAACTCAGACATTTTTCAAAACTACACTTTTGTGAAAAATTCCAAGGCTTTACCCAACAACTGTTATGCATAAATATCTGTAGAATTATTTTGGTTTAAGGGACAGAATATTAGAAATGTCCTTACTCATAGTTCCTTCCTATTTGGCAGAAGCTCCTGAGAATACTGTCTTAGCACCCAACTCAACAACGGATGAATAGTCCAAACAAATTCAGTTCATTTCTTACAACCAAAAAAGTAAGAGGAATGTACCTTAATAAAAAGTCCTAAAAAGCATTTGAGAAGATTTCTCTTTCAGTCTCTCTTATGTGAGCCTTCATCCTCACTCTCATTCAGAAGATAAAATGTGGAACAAACAATAAGCATTAAACTTTCACGCTACTAAGAACTTTCTGCAAACTCTTTTCTTCAGTTAAGTCAACCAGAACGCTTCAGCCTGTTACAAGTAGGATTTTATCTTGCATCTTTAAATATCTTGCTTAGTTAAAAGATCAAATGTTCCACAAAGGATATCTAGCTCTGCTCTCCGTTAGGGAGTCTCAGAGCTACTGTAATAGCAATTTAAAGCAGAAAAAACATCATGCAATCAGAACGCAATATAATAGTTTGGTTCATAGACTTAAAATAGGTAGGAAACTTAATTCTAAACAACTCGCTACTCATGAGTTTCAGTTCATTTGCATTACAACAAATCTTCTTGCTTAGAAAAGTCCAATAGGAAAGTTTTGGGGGTTTTTTTTACAACATACATTTTTGTTTAATTAACAACAACATCTCACTGGCAACAGCCTCAGTCAAAAAGTTATCTTTGTAGGATTAGACATGTACAGAGTTGTTCTGCCAGAGATTTTGTATTTAAGCACCACTAATAAGGATAATAGAAAATTCCCTGTCCATAGCAGGGGGGTTGGAACTAAATGATCTTTAAAGTCCCTTATAACCCAAACTGATCTATGATTCTATGAAATCTGTTAACGTAACCTCCCTAATTCCAAGTGTGCTAAAGAAAAAGGCTTAAAAGCATAGCAAGCCATCTCATGTAATTTCAGTGATTAACAATTTACTCATACTATTCCAAAGTCCTCCACGTAAGGAGCAAAACCTGAAGTCAGAACCAAACATCACAAAGCCCCAGCTGGAAGATACACGATAGTAAGAGTTACTGGTACGCCTGCTCTGACATAAAATCACACCCTATCATTATCAGGCTGTGCAGAATTCCCACAACAATTTACAAATCTCACTGAAAGAAACAACTTCTACTATATTTGAAGAACCGGTTGATACAAATCTGTTCAAAACAGTTCAATCCAGACAATGCCTGCAAACAAACTTTTGTAATAGAAGGCTTTTTGTAAACATAAAAGCAACAGTAACAACCTCATATAAAGAAAAAAAAAGTCTTTGGAGTAAACTTCTGATTCTTATTACTGTCAAGAACAAGACATGCAAATTTACTCACAAGACAAAATCCATGTAATATCTGCATTACTGTCCTTTCTATGTCCCTAATGGATGCTTTTACATATATTCATTCAAAACTGGAATAATATTGAGATTAGAATTCACATAGAGTGCATATGCTTAATTAAATAAAGTAAGACTCAATTTTTATTTAAGAGCTATATATAAAAGGCTTCTTTTCATTCATTGCAAACAAAAGTTTCCTACAAAAGATGTTCATGCCTTATTTTCCCTGCAAAATAAAATTATATTAAGTATTTCAAATGTATTGTGTGAACCCACAAACCACTCCTGAAACTACTGTAATTTTTCAGACAATAAATTGTGAAGAAATGGTAATGTAATAGCCAGACCACAGCACCATGCATTCTGTATGCCATAACACAGAAGGAAATCAATATAAGAAGTTATACTAGGTCACATTTTAGACCAACTAATTTACTCTTTGATATTTTTCCTTTTTTAATTCTCCTCCACATTTTAATTATCTCTAAAAAGTATTTTCCTGTATTTGCTGTAGGCTTCTCTACATCGTATTCGAAACCATAAGAAACAGTATCTGAGCTCTCTTAAGTATTTCCCATCTATTCTTTAATGGGTTCCAAAGAGAGCTAAAATTTTCAGGAACTAGAAATAACATCATTAAGAGAAATAAAGTGCACTCTTACAGTAAACTAGTTTCGCCTTATGGTGCGTGGTTGTGTCTTTACACAACTCTAAAAAACAAAGAAAGAAGAAAACCACTTACATACATGAAACTGAGTCAGTGTGAGCAGACTACAGCGATGTAGTGTTATTTAATCAATGAATACATTACATTGGTTAATGATTCCTTCAGTCTTTACAAAAATCATTTACCTGTCTTTGTACACCCATTCATCCTCTGAAATTTGTAAGGAAGGAATCAGAAAAAAACTCCCAAACATTAAAAACTGGTTGCTTACTTTGCAGTGACTTACTCCTGTGGTAGAAAATAAGAATAAGCACCCTGTGAAGTCTAATACGGCTATTTCATTTTAGAAATGCTTTAACACATTGCTTCCTGTAAGTTCATTTATTACTAAAAACCAAGACAGAACATTCATACATTCATACAGCGTAAGGTCAGGCTGATCAGAGTCATAGGTCACCCGAGCAGTAGTCTGGGATTTGGAAAACCAGTATCCAATTCTTTGCTTTGGTACAAAGCAGTGT
>JAVHNF010014795.1:3582-14979 GCA_034783455.1 Micropsitta finschii
AGGGTTTGCTGCCCAGTGTTGACACAGAGGTGGCGGTTTCAGTGCTCTGTATCATTAAGCACCTGCAGAGTGCTTCCAGCATCTGGGCTTCACGCAGGGCCAGACAGCCACAGTCACATAGGACGGGGACATGTGGCCACATGAGTGGCCATGTCACAACCTGCAGGAATGTCTGTTTTGCTCGGGACACTGCTAACAGGACAAGGGGACCACAGTGCCCTGGGGTTTCTGCCACTAACAAAGATGCACATGGTGTGAAGCAAGACTTATGGTCTGACCCCAGTTTGACACTGGTGCAGGATATCAGCTTCCCTGATACCCTATAATCCAGTTCCTCCTCCCCCCAGCTAATTATTTCAAACTCCACATACAGAATTTGCTGACTAAGGTCGATCAGAACAACCAAGATTGCGTTTTTGCTCTGCTAATAATATTCTTACAAAGAGTATTGTTTTCAAGATCTCTGGTATACAGCATATGTCGTGCTCCCTACAAATATTAGACATACCCCCGCCTGTCCCTTCTGTATCTCTTCCTCATTTGCTGTTATGACAAAGATATTCTTTAATGAATCTTAATGACTCATCTCAAATGTTGTCTTTTTTTGCATTCTGGTAAGCACTAGATGAGATGACTAATAGACTACATGCAACACCTAGACAACATGAGCAAATCAGTGTTTGCTTAAACCATATTACATACTGATAACAGATATAGGCATTGCACCTGCTCCATTGTAAAAAGAAAAAAAAAAGGAAATGAAAAAGAAAAAAAGAAACCAAGAGAGATACAACAATACAGCAACTGCTTATATTTGTTTGAAGTGAATTTATCTTGTCAGTGTTCCAGAGAATATATGTTGTGGCTGTTATAAAGCTTCCCTCCTGTAAAAATGACTAATTTGACATTATGCCCCTGGGGAAATAAAAGCAAAAAGACAGCCAACTTGGCTAAGACAGAGCAATTCTTCACAGAGAAGATGTCTGTGAATCAAAGACAGGCAGTTTTCCAAGTCTGCCCATGTATGCACCAGTGGACACAACAATGGACACATCCACTTACAGCTAAAGCTGGCACTGCCTTTCCTTTTCCTACTTATGTGAGATTGCGGTAGAATTCATTGAGATAGGAAGGCCTGAACAGTCTTTCAGCAGAAGAGTAAGTCAATAAAATGTGATATTGCTCTTATATAGATGTTATTTTAGTCAAGGATGCTCAATAGATGTTTTTTTGCTCTGGCTGTTTCAGGCTGAGATCATCAACAAGGAGTGGGATGAATGATCCTGACTACAGTGGTCTATGCCTAAATTTTTGCTTAGGTCAAGAAAGAGGCCAGCAACTTCTCCCTCACTCTTAGTACTGAAAAATGCATGTCCTGTAGGTCCCAACATGTAGCACCTGTCAGGCTCTGAATGAATTTCAAAGTATTTGTGTAAACAGAAGTATTCTTCTCATTCACTGACCAGAAAGAGACTCTCCACTTCTCTTTATGTAAGGCTGTATATACACACTAAACATGCAGTAAGAGGGACACAGGGATGAAATCATAGTATTTTCCTGCCAGAAAGAAACAAGCGATTAAATAAGACTCTGCACCCACTTTCTGTGCCACGAGTTCTACCACCACCCGGCGCTTGGCTTATACTGCTCACTACACAAAGATAAGTCAAAGAGGTAAAAAAGTAAACTGGAAATTTGCTCTGGGAAGTAAGAGATGAGAATGAAGTAGGTTGAGAATAATAAAGAAGGCAATAGAAAACATAAAATATGAAGAAATTCAATTACGCTGGGTCTTGGGCACTCACACACTCTAGGGTATGTCAGTACAAAAGAAATAATCTTAAATCACTGTTCCAAAAATATACCCAGTGCTCAAACTGTTCCCACTTAACAGAAGTACAAGAGCAGCAGCAACAAGCAAGGTTTCCTGGCAATGGGCTCTTCCACTCCATGGTAAAAACATCATTATCAATACACCCAAGGCTAATGTAAATTTTTAAATCACAACTTGCCAAGTGCCAGCATGGAACTTTTACAGCCACCACAGAATGATGCAAAACTCCTATATCTTTTGGTGATGGTGAAGGAGAAGAGAGGAACTATACTCATCACAAAATGAAGTACTGCCCTCACTGGTAAGAGAAGCATGCTGCTGTCCACATAGGTGGAAGAGTAAATGATAGGTGATAAAGGGCACGTCACAGAGCATTGAACAGGAGTCTGTACACAAGCAAGGTAATTCTTACATGAAACCAGCAGCACATGAAATGCAGAGGATAAAAGAAAAAGCTAAAGGAAGCTCAAGAGTACTTTTTTTGAACACAGTCATCCAAAAGCAATTATTAAACTCTGCTGTTTCTGAATACACTTGGCCTTAAAATATTAACATGTGCTTTTTATTTTATGCCTCAGACTGAATGAAATGAATTAAATACACCCAAAATGGTATGAGCAATCTCTTAAGCACTAGCTAGTTTAACAACTAATCTTCAGCTTTAGCATGAAAGGTAAAGGCTTAAATTTTTCAGTCATATGAGACATCATCCCACAGTTCATGTGTTAGGCATCTCTCCTGTCCACTGGCAACATTATTTGAGGCATGCTTATAACATTTTCACTTAACTAAAAAATCAGAAGCATAAGGCTTCAAACTTTTATACTTTACAGAGCTGGCAGTTTACTTAATTTCCTTGAGTTTTATGAACGTGAAATGTAGCACTTTATGGGCAAAAGGCAGCAATTTCTGAACATGCTGACAACTTTGACATAGTATTTTTTATTCCACAGTAATTATTCGTGTTGGTTTGCATGTGCTTAGAATAATGACATGCACATGAATAACTTGCTGCACTTTGTGACTCACTGAAATGCCTTCACAGAAATTATCCTGGTCACACTTCGTGCACCAAACACCACAGGGAGAACATTTCAGTGGGGAAGGTCAGCAGGGCTTTATTTTAACAGCAAAGAATATACATCTAAGTGAAAGGTCATTTGATACCCCCCTTTCCTGGACCCTGTATAAATATTTTGGTTTAGTTGTGTTTGAATGGCATAGTCAATGAGTTTCATCCTTTGTTTCAATCATAACAATGTTCTGTTTGAAGTTGCTATTTCAAACCGAAAAAGCTGGGCCTTTATTTTTCAAAGATGGTATTTCCTGAGACTCTTTATGCTGTGAACTTATAGACAGTCACTACGGAAGCTTCATTGTTAATTGTCTTTTAGGGGCACAGACATACAATCTTTTCTTTCAGATTCAGGATGACTCTATTTATATCACTGAATGCAGATGAACAACAAGGTGTCCCCAGTACTGCAGGGATGCGAGGAAGAGCATGAGGAGGTGCTGGCCTATCCGCCATTCTGCACTGCTGAGTGCCCACCACACACCTATGGGGCTCCCCTGTCAAGGGCTGCTACAGCACAGCATAGCCATGCTGCTCCCCATGGCCACAGCAGGACGAGGAGGAGGAGGAAAACAAGTAGTAGGAGGAGGAGTAGGGACACGTGCACGCCAAACATACTCAGGTGGAGGAGCTGAGCCAACATGCAGATGAGTGCACAACACATACTTTGACAGCACGACAGGGTTTTCACTCCTGTGTGTCCTCTCCTGTGGCGCAAGAGAAATTCTGGAGGAGTAAGTCATAGGTGCTCTGGAGTACTGGCTGCAATGCAGCTCTTCCACATACCTGCCACCTCACATTCCCTCTCTGTGCTTTAAACCTCTACATTTTTAGGATCTTATTCCCCCTCTTTGTTGGCCACAGTGAGAATGTGATGTGCAGACACTGAGTAAAGCCCTCCCCTGGCATGCCCTGACCATCAGCTGCTGCTCTTCTCCTCCCTCTCTTTGCCAGTGAGCACACGAATCAGCATTTCAGCTGCTCGAATCACAAATATGGGGCCAAACTATCACCTCAGACAACCACCCACTGCTTCCAGTGCAAATTGTCATGTACTTGCATACTTAAAAAAGAAATTAACAAGATCCTTTGCCTTAATTCACTACAAGAAGGTAACTCTCCAGCTTATTTCTGAGACACCATTACAGAAAAACAGAAAAGATAATTAAAAAAACCAGAAACAACCACTTAGCACTCAGATCCTCTTTCAAACAAGAAATATATGAGCAAGAAGTACTGAAAAAAGTCTTATCTATCTGGACTACCACAGAACCCCAGTACAATGACTTTGCAGCAGCTAGTTCTTTAGTCTTTATCCCTGTTCTTTCCTTTTCTCTTTCTAGCCACTTCACTCTTGAGTACCATAGTTAGTGTTCCCTCACTCCTGCAAAAAACCCCAAGAAAGCACCTGTAGGTCTGCAACAACAACAAACAGTCTCGAAAGTTTGCAGCATGGTGCTGATACCATGGTTATTCTTAAGCTCGTACAGAACTTCTGTCTCTCTGGCTGACAGTATGTCAACACACACATGTATAAACGCACAGGTAAGAGCTAAAGAAATTGTGAAGAGGATGGACAATTCCTAAACCAGAACAAAACAGGCAGGTACGCTACAGAAGGAAAACAAAACCAAACCTATTATTCTTTTGACTCTCTAGCTTTAAGTTGCTATGTTTTGAAAATGAGCAGTGCAGAAGGATCACAAAATTATGGAGTAACTTGGGCTGAGAGGGGTGCAGCAGGTCTCTATTCCAACCTTCAGTCAGGGTTGCTTGGGGCTTTGGCCGGTCCAGATCAGAGACTCTCCACAGATGAAGCTTTCACTCACACTGGGAACATTTATTTCCAAATATCCAGTTGGCGTTTCCCCTGCTGCAACTGAAGAAGAAGAAGAAGAGAACTCTTCCCTCGGGAAGAGTCTGGCTGGCTCTTTCTTTACTCTAACCTCCCATTAAGTAGTTGAAAATAACGAGATTCCCCATTAGCCTGCTCTTCTCTAAACTAATGAAACCCAGCTCTCTTGGCCCCTCCTCATCCATCATGTGCTCCAGCCCACAAAGCCTGTACCATTTCTAAGGGAGCAAAAGTGTATTTGTATACTAACAGTAAGTAGTATTTAATGAAATTAAATACTCTTCTGTAAGAAGAACTACTCTAAAAATAAGGACTCTTAATAGAGAAAAACCAGGCCAAGTTAATAATTTTGCTCTGGATGCCAGAACATGAATTTAATAACAAGTAAGTAACTCCCAGCCTTTCATCTTATCTTTTCGACAGATGTTTCCCCTATATAGAAGGTGGCATAATTGTTTTTGTCAGTGTTATAATTAAAATTGTTATGCAGCTGACATACAGTTTTTAATGGTTTCCCATAGGATTATAACAGATGTTGCCTTATTAGAGCAGGACTCTCCTGAAGTAAGAAATGTCGTTCGCATAATTAAGACACTTTTCTCGAAGTAGACCGTCACAATCTGCCCAGTAACATTTGACCTTAAGGAATGGAATATATCCCAGTGTTCTAAAGAGAAAGCTTTTGAAAGAATTGAAATAAATACTGAAGCATCTTTCTCCAGGGTAACAAGTTGCACGGTCCAGCTTTGGCTGTGGCCAGAAATGGCTGGAAAAATATAGAAGGAGGGCACTATGGCTTTCTAATGGCAAAAATAATCACAGTTTAGGCACATGGTAAAGGGTCAGTTGAAATCTGGTGAGGAACTGCAAAGTAGCAGTTGCTGGGCTCCTATTACAAGAAAAGTTACAACCATATGACACAAGTGTTAATTTGAAATGGGAGTTAGTTTAAATAAAGCAAGGTGTAATAGCAAGCTTAAAGAACAGCTTTTTAAGTGCAGTTTAGGTCCCTGGTGTTCACTGAAAATCTAGAGAAGTCGAGGGTGGAAGCAACAAGAAACTGCAGCTCCAGACTGTTTCCTCCTTACAGCTCGGTGATTTACCAAGGACTGTATCTGTAACCTGCGAGCTGGGTGCTGTGAGACACAGCCATATAGCTTCTCTGAGCACCCACAGCTGAAGAGCTGCTGGACAGACGGACACACGGTAGCTTCTTCCCAGCTGGAGCGTTTAGCTTGATAGCTGGCACACAGATATATCCCACACCAAGACACTGTCAGAAACCTGCTCCAATGCGCAGCCAGGCTGGGGAGCTGGGAAGCACACATGGATCCCCCCAGCTGGGAGCACAGAGTATTCAACAACACATAAAAGCAGTCAGTTGGAGGCAGTGTGACGAGGAGAGTTCATAGAGTCATATGGCTCCAACGAGCTCAGAGCAGAATAAGGCAAGCAACCCATGCCTCTGGTCTGCCTCCCTCCCATCTCTCCAGCCCCTCAAGGGAAGTTCACTTTGACAAATACATTTACAGAAAGCTGTCTTTCATTTTGGTGGCATAGAGTTTCTTGCAGCTTTACAGGGGCTACGAGATTTTGGCAAGGTCTGAGGAACGCCAACACTGTTTTGGAGTTGGATCTGCAATTCACAAGATGAAACTGTCAGTGCAGCTTTCACATTGCATCCAGTTTATATTAAGAACTCCCCAAAATAATTGTAGAAGGTGCAACATGACATAAGTGCTGAATTTCCACAGCAGCAAGTACCACAGTTTACTTATGGAAACAGACTATTTGTACGGATACTTGGATTCTATGGGTTCATTCTCATGACCTTATCTATCTCGAGGGTGGGGGCTAAATAAAAATAAGCACGGAAAACGTTCAGTGTGATTTGTATAGCCAGGAAAAAAACGTAATTAAATCTGTCTCTCTCAACAAGCTAAGGCTTCCTGTTCCTGTCCTCAAGCCCCGCAGCACCAGCCAGGGAAGAGCGAGCGTCAGGGTCAAGACAACGACACACGCTGCCGGTACCGCGGCCTCCAGCAGCGCAGCCGTAGCGACAGCCACGACAACCAGTCCAGCAGCCCCGAGAGGGGCCGGGCTTGCGGGGAGGCGGGACAGGCCGCTGCCACCTCCCCCCGCCCGCTGAAGAGCGCCTGCGAGGGCGGGCGGCGCGGCACTGTATGGCGTAGCGCGGCTGATCGCGGCTCTTGTCGGCTCGGCGGCATCCGCGGCTCGGCCACCAGCACCCACACACCCGCCGCCGGGCACCCGCCTCCCGGCCCTCCTCCCGCCCCCCTTCCTCCTCCTCCGGGACTTTCAGCTGGGATCAGCCCGCCGCCGCCGCTGTTGTTGTTGGCCGGCTCCGCCGCATCGAGGATATTTTGGCTCCCTGAGAGGCAGCGCCGCCTCTCTTTCTGGACTCTCGTACGGTACCGGTGCCGCCGCCGAGGGACGCCGAGGAGCAGGCGAGCTCCGGGGACCAGGTGAGGTGGGGACGACAGGAAGGGGGCTCCGCCACCGGCGCATCTCGGCGGCCGACCGGGGGAGCCGGGCACGGCCCTCGGCTCCTATCATGCGGGACGCGGCCGGGGCCCCCTGAGCGACCTCCTCCGGGGGTATGGCGAGAGCTGCGGCCGGGGAGCGAGCAGAGCCGGCGGGCGAAGAGGGTGGCGGGAGCACCCCGTGAGATTAACCCGGAGGCGGGCGGGCCGCTTCCAAAGCGGCGGTGGAACGGGATGCTGGGGTTGAGGCGGCTGCGCGGCCGGCAGGGAAGGGTTAATGGGCAGCGCGCGTTCTGGATTTGGTTAGTACTTTAAAGGGACTTCAAAAAAAAACACGCGAGGCCGAATGGTTTCCCCATCTAACTTTAATGTGGGTGAGTGTGTCATATGTGCGAAAAGTCATACCGGCTATCTCGCTCATCCCTGTTCGGGGAGCCCGAGAGCTGCACAGAGGAGCAGCGCGGCTGTGTCTTAACCTATTGGTACCAGGGTGGTTTGGCTAAAATAAAATTGTCATTTAAAAAGCAAAACACCAATCAGACACCTCTTTTAAGGGTAAAAAAACCCAAGCAAACAAAAAAAAAGAACCAACCAAAAAACAGTGGAGATGCATTGTGGACTCTAGTGTGGTTTAGTTCTCCATGGGGATGGTTCCTAGGTGAATCCAGCTGTGGGCAAGCACCTGGCTGTTGCTGAAAAGAAGTTGATCAGAATTCAGGAGTATTAGTTAATAAGTGCCTGATCCTGTTGACCCTGTTCTGGTTCACCCACTCAGCTATGCGGGGGTGTTGGAGAAGGTGTCCTGCCAGTTAAACCAATTATAGCTGGCAAGTAGCAGTCATCAGCATTAGTGGAGGAGTTAGAAGTGAGGCCCAGTCACTGCCCTAATGTCTGTTCTGAACTGAAACAGCAGCTTCTGAAGTCCAGCGGAAAGCCAGCTTTAATCCTTTGTGTCGCAAAAAGGCATATTGACATTTCAGCTCCACTCATCTTGTGATTCTCTGTAAGGGTTTCAGATCTCAGGACTGATGATCATACTGCAGATGGGGAGAGAACTGATGTACGATGAGTAAGGGCTATAGAAATACATAAAAACATGAGGGATTTGGCTGGAGGAAGGAAAAAGGAGTGTTACAGAACATACTAAAGATCTTCATGTGTTATGAGACCAGAGCTTGGTGTCTAGATTTTCATAAGCTGTGTCGTGCCCAGGCAAGGCCATAGAACAGACAAGCAGCCTACAGCAGAGAAATGGTGCCTTGGGTTAATGAGCAATGTCGTGTAATGAAGACTTTGTGTGAACCTTTTGTCTTAGGACCCTAAAACACTTCCAAAGAAACAAAAAAAACCGAGGAAGGAGAGAATTCTAGTCCCTCTAAGCAGTGGGGAGGTCTCTAACAGGATTGGTGTAGAGGCCAGGACTGCACATGAAAGTGTCAGAAATCTTATTTGTAGCCCTCACTGGGAATCAGCTCTAAAATTACTGAAAACACATATAATGCTTTCACAAATACCTTCCGATTGGTAAGGCTTTCAGCTAGTTATCCTTAGACATGAGAGCAGATTTCAAAGGCAGCGCAGAGGGTGTTAGAAATTGCCATATACTTTTTTTAAAGCCCAGCCAAATGCAAGGATGAACAGTTGTTTAAACTGTGGCAAATTTAATGGAAAGATTAGGATGCTTGCTGAGTGAGACTCATGCTGTGTGAAATTCTTTGCTGCTCAATGAGATGTGTAATTCAGATCAAATATTTGTACATGCTATTTGAGGCAAAAAATGGCTTACAGTAAATTGTACTTTTGGGGTAGCATTAATGAAGTGTAAGTCAAATGTTCCTTTCAGAGTCAGTTGATATTTTATTTTGATGATGAGCCCCATACATCTGATAACAGTGAAGTTGAAATGGGCCTTTCAGGTTAAGGACTCTTGATTTTTTCAAGCAATCAGCTATATAAGAAGATAAAAGGGTTCCTTGTCTTTGACTGTTGTATGTGTTTATTTTCCTCTTCATTTATATGGACAGTTTTTGAATGTGCTGTTGCTTTAAGCTGAGCTTATTTTGTTAAGCTCCTGATTTGCCATCTTTTTCTGAATTTAAGATTGTATTTCGATTTCTCCTTGTGCTAACATGGCTGAGAAAACTTCTTTGTAATAAGTGATCACAGTTTTGTGGAAACATTACTGGTGTCCTATGTGATTACTTAAATACAAACACACGTTTTCAGGCAGTTTCTGTGCAGCAAGATAATTTAGCCCAGTGCTGTGAAAAAGGAGAAGAAAAATTGTTGAGACAACTTGCCACAGTGTAGTGTGATAAGGTATCATTCACCAACACCTGAATTACAGCATCATGATAAATCTGAACAATGGCCGTAAAACTGGCTTTATTCCTTATGTTTGATCTCTCCCAAAGGCCAGTAAAAGGATATGAATCTTATCACTCTTTTCCTTAAGTGATATATGGGATAACAAGTTATACAGCCTTCACACAACACTGTTCTTGGTAATACAGACAATCCAGTATAGCTTTGACTTCAATAATATGAACATATTAATGGTGGTGCCATTATCAGCACTTTAAAAAGGATATTTTACTGAATAAGCTCTCTTCAATTAAAACGTAAGCCCTCTAAAGCTTTATAAATATGCTAATCCCATGTTTACAAAATGTACGAGATAACATGGTTGGGTGATGCTTTGCCTAGTAAAGGAAGGAGGTTGCTAATAGTGGGTATTGGCTTCAGTGATTATTCATAAAAGGGTGAAAGGGTTAGTACATGAAGGTGTATCACAGTGAGCACTCTGTCTCCCTTCATTTGAAAGCTAAAGTCCAAAGTGAATCATGGTGTGTGAGCAGGAATACAGTAAGCAAAAATAGCACAAAACTGAATGGTTAAGATAATGGGTGAAAGTTGGAAAATATCTCAGAGCAGTAGATTCTTGGTGAAGAAGAGACTTCTGTAGGCTTTTCAGACTAACAGTATAAGGTACTAAAAGCCCTCACACTGGGTATCAGAGGCTAACCATCCTCTTGTTTGCTCATTTCATACAACTTTAATACCAGTAATGCCTGTGAAAGGTTTTCCAGTTAAAAAGCTGCGTAAGCAAGATGGGAATTGAGCCCTGTGTGGTTGGGATGTGAGCAATGAGAAGGGAAGCTTTCTCTGGATCTTATTCTGAGAGCTGTTCTGTAGTCTGTACTGAAACAGTCAGATATGTCTGTTAATAAGTTTGCTTCCTAGGTAGCAAGATTTTTAATGTGACCTTTCTCATTTTTTCAGATGAGTGATTTTGGGATCAGGAACATGGATCAAGTAGCTCCTGTGTCTAGCATGTACAGAGGAATGCTCAAGGTGAGTAATCTTGGGCTGTCTCCTTCTAAAGCCAAGTGGGGCATCTCCCAGCTAATGTATTTATTGTGTTCTTATTAATACTATCACAGGAATTGTATGACCATGAACACAGACATTCAGGTGTTATTTACTTGTAAGCTTCAATCTTCTAGAGTATTCCCACTTCCAGTAGAGATATGAAAAGTGGAACTGAAATAGGAAGATGTAAATCTTACACCTCCAACCCTCTCTCCCAAGGAGATTCCCTCCTTCCATCCCCTAAATCCGAAGATTTTGAAAATGAGAGGTACCTAAGAAATTCATTGGAGTTGGCACAGCACTTTTGCCTAAATAAAAGTGACAGGACTGGCAGTAGGGGTGGTCTTTATATATTTAACTTGATGAGAGTGGCAAAGGGCTCTCCTGATACAACTGGTTAGATCTGATTCATTTCACCGAAGAAAAACAAAATAGGTTATTCACTTACTGTATGCAGGTATGTGAAATGGAATTCTAGTACGTTGTAGGAAAGAAAAGATAGTTATTAAATATATTTATCTTTCGATAGATTGTGTCTGTTACCTGGTTTTGAAAGGAACTTACAGCGGAGGACTAATGTGAGGCAGACCACAGACTTGGGTCTTTAAGGGCTTCCCTTCTCCCCATTCATACAAGTTGTTTTTAAATCCCAATATCAAATTTTTTACATGACATTGATTAATGTAAACCAAATAAAGATTAGGAAGACACTTTACACTCTAATTAACTTTGAGGAATGTCCATGTTTTGAAGAATG
>JAVHNF010014797.1:11885-23556 GCA_034783455.1 Micropsitta finschii
AAGAAACTGCTGAGTTTTCTGACTGCCCAATTTCCAGTTAAGCTTCCTTCTGCAGCTAAAAAAAAGCAATGACTGGATTCTGTTTCTTCATCCCAATGCCCACAAGATTCCTCTCTCCTGTTGTTGTTAGGTCATGGTTTTACTCTAAAATCCATGAAATATTGCAGGACTATCCAATTTATAGCAAACTGAATGCCAAATTGTATTCTAATGCATTTATTCACTGGCCAGATGGCAAATAAATCTTTAGAGGTTATATGTACTCCTGGAAGAAGAGAGACCAAGTGGAATTTTCTTGCTGGCCTCCAACTTGTCCTTGTTTATATGCTCATAATTAGCTAAGGGCAAAAAAAAGTAACTCTGTTTTACCAAAATCAGAGAAGGTCTCTCCATTTGGAGAGAACATAATTATGGTCATAATTTGAATGCACAAGAACTATATTTTTGGGGACAAGCCAATAAAGATGGAAAAAAAGAACATGGACTTCTGCACAGGGTTTTTTTGGGAGTGTTTTTGGTTTGTTGTTTTTTTTAAGGTCAGGAAATAAACCCAACAAACTTCAAACTGCTCATGAAAAACTGCTCTGAGCTTAATTCAATTACATTCATCAGCCTGAAAAAAGGAAAGAGGTAGGAGTAGTCGTGAGATAAGGTGATATGTCAGCAGAGAGGGGGGAGGAGAGAAGTTCAATAGCTCCTGTGAGAATACAAAAAAAGAAGTAATTATCACCTATGGAGCAATGAGATATGAATGATATTTGGCACAAGGGAAATTCTAAAACCTTGATCCAAGTATATGGTTTTTTCTGTCTAAAAATTATGAGCTTCAATTCTTAGGCTTGCCTTTTAATGGTATTTTTAAAGTCTTCCTTGAGGTCAAAGATGTAACAGTTGCTTTGTGAATGCTCTATCACAGGTAACAGAGCTCCTCTAACAGCTGTATTAAGATGCCTTGCATGGAGTCTATTTGAAGCTTCCAATTAGGTGGAAGTTATGAATTTAAGAAGCTGCATGTATGTTGAATATTCTGCTGGGTATGCGGTAAAGCTTATCGAACATTCAAAGGGTGAAAACCAAGATAAAATGTAAAGAAATAAAGAAAGATTAACAAAGGTAAAGAAAGAGGGGAACAGCCTCTTCCTAGAGAGCAGTGGCAAAGAGAACCCTACCTCCTGCTCCCATCAGAGAAGAAAAAATAAAAGAAAATGAAAGGATGCTAAACCAAGGGAAAAGATGAAGCAACCAAACTCCTGATCTATAAATGATCCTTGACTAATACTAAAGACACTGTAATGGTAAGCCTGGGAGTTTGCAAAGTGAAGAGCTACATTTAAGGAAAGACATTCTCACAGATACTCATTAATTACTACCTTCCAACAAGCAGCAGAGGAGTGTCAAGCAGCATGGGATTTGGAAAATCCAGCCCATTGTCACATGAGGCCAATGAAAAAAAGAAGGAGCAACTTTATTCTATTGAGACCAGACAGTCTGTCAAAGCTTACTGAGAAGGTGTCCATTTGAAAGTGTGTGCATGCAGCCCATAAAGACTACAGGACATGTACAGAAAAAAGAAAATAAAAAAGGAATTTTTCCTTCCATATTAGTCTGTAAGATTACACTGAAAGTCTGCATTAAGCACTCCACATTGCTCGCCCATGGTTTTGTAGTTCATTTCTTGTTCACTTGCTTTTTTAATCCTTCATTCTTAGGGCAGATCACAGAGTAAGTACCTAATCAAATCAGAGGTACAGGAATACAGTAACCTGATGGGGAGTCAATTTAAGTGAGAAAACAATACAAAACAAAACCCAAGCATTTAGTGGGCTTAATTTGCAGCAGCATCTAGGCTTTAAGCTTTCTGAGAAAATAGCGTCCCTTACACATAGGGAAGCCGGTCCTTCCTGTTTTCTCTCCTCACCACAACTGAGGATTGATCTAGATTCTGTGTGTTTCCCTTAAAATGTTGTTTATAGGGAAATTTTGTACTTTTGAGGATGGAAATATCAGTAAACCTTGGCTGCTTGGAGAGAATGTTCCAGAGGTTATGAAAGCCCACTTGAACTGGATGCAGTGGTGGATGCAGATGAAGGGAGAAGTGGGCCTTCATTAATACTCCCAAGAAAATGTACCCTGGATATCACAGAGAATGGGGAAACACAATTGTTGTACTGGTTTGATGACTGCAAGCTTGATCCCTTCTGTTCTTATTCTCTGTGAAACTGTCAACAAGCAATTTTTATTCTTTCATCATATATGATACTAAATCCAGAGTAAAAAGAAAATAAGAGAGAGAGAGAGAGGTGTTAGACTAATCAAAATAATGTCCTTATTATGATGAGCTTAATAAGCCAGAAACTCATCTTAATTAGCTTTAAATCAGATTCTAAAAAAAGGATCTTGATTTTAAGTGGGACCTCAGATTAGCCAATTAGTTAATGTTTGCAAAGTGTGGTGAATATGCGGAAAGAGAGAGTATTTGTTCTATTGTGCAGGATCTCTACTCAGTCTGGGGGAGTGCAGTCTCAAGCTGAGGCCCTAGTCTAGGTTTGCATATAGGAGAGAACATATCCTGATGGTTGTAGCCAGCTATTGCCAAAACATTTTGATTCTGAGCTGATCTCTGCTATTGACATACTGTGAATGGGAGCAAGTCCATTTTGTTCTTCTAAAACACAGAGATAGTCAAAACAGACTACTTCAGTAGGGCAGAAAGGCTCATTTGCTTGATATGTGTGATGCTCTTGAAATGGCATTGAGTGATATTAAGTATGAACTGAATCTCTTTATATCAAATGCAGTCCTAAGGATTGTGCTGCTGCTGAGGGGAGGGGGAGTAAGAGTTTTCAGTGGCTTTCACAATGCCATGTGCATGAATGTCTGCGTTGTTAACATACCAAACTACTTTGATTTGTAGTTGTACAACTGAGGTGAAGTGACCACAGTACACAGGAAAGGATAGAAAAGATTAAAAGCAGAAGAGATTTAAGGGGGCAGCTTTCAGTAAAAGCAAAGAAACACAGCAGACTGAAAAATGAAGGAAGGCATAAGATGGGCTGTGACAGAGCAGCGTGGGAGACTGATATGTAATATTAGTATAATAATTAATCTCTACTGCTTTCCTTAGCAAATGACAACACATTCAAAGAAATTGTATTCTCTCTAAGAACTACTCGGAAATAAACAGGCAGGGGAAAATTCATGGATATTTTACTGTTGTGGAGTAACCTCTGAGCACTCATGAAGGACAGCAGAAAGAAATAATTCTCTTCTTGATGCTGTTGTATAGACCAAACGCTTTATAAAAAAGTAGGCATGTTCACATACCACTAAATTGGCTCTTTCTCACATACAGATGAAAAGATGACACTCACTGTATTTTATACAAAAAGATTGTGGCTGCTTGAAAAAAAGGCTGAGTTGCTTTCCTCATTGATGATCTGCCTCTTTCTACCCACTCCAAGACAACCAACACACCTGACACCATTGACTGTTCCAGGGCTGACCATCTACGTGTCAGGATTCACAGTGACGACTTTAACTTTTTGCATGAAGTTGGAAACTAGCTAGGTCTCAGGCTCCTTCATGAAATTACCCAAGCACAACATGAAATACTGGTGCCAGACCAGCATTCTGTCATGTCCAACTGGCAGTAGCTTGAATTCAAAGAATCCAAGCTGCAGTTGCTTTCCATATCCATTTACTCACTTCCTCATATGCAGCATCATGCATTTCTCATATTGAATCTTATTTTCTACTATAAGTTTAATTTTCATTACTGTTTAGTTTCATTAAAATGAAGAAAAAAAATATCTTCCCTCTACAAAATGATTATAGTGTTCATTATTTAATATTCTTGCAATTTATTTCCTTTATTAATCATTTCTCCAGAATAAACAGCTCAATATTTTTATGTCCCTGTGCAAAAATAAAACTTCTATTACATTTGCCTATTTATGAAAATGTCATGCAGTATTCCAGATGACAGTACACACAACTTATATAGAACAATTGCCAATTGATCTCAGGATTTCTTCTTCATTCTTAATATTTATCTTTGCACAATAATGCTGCTGCATGGCACTAGAGGCTTTCATTCATTTGGAAACAATCATTCCTGTGTCTATACTTCAGTATATAGTCCTTTAGAACTCATCAATGCCTACGAATAGCATCTAACATACATTACTATGGATTTGTCAGCAATTAATTTCATTTTTTCTTTTACTGACAATTTATGTACATTTTCTTCTCAAATGATCTTTAGACTTGACTAATCTAATTACTCTTTTGTCCATCAAAGCTGGGAATTTGACACATCTAAAAAACTAGGACCACTGAAATGGTTATTCCTTCAAACAGTTTACCAGTCCTTTGGTGGTGTGTGGCCCCCAGCATCACATAGAAGACACAAAGAACCTGGCAAACATCAAGTCAGATACATTGTGTATGAATGATAGATTCTTCCCTTTGGTCATCTCCTTTTCTACAATATTAGGATCTGTTATAACTAAGAGCAATTTTACAAATTGAGAATATACATTGAATTTTAAATGTGCAATGCAATTCATTTCAGTCACTATGATTTTCCAATACAAATTTGCCATAGCAGCTGCATTAAACATTTCATCTAACCCTTCTTTTGCAGCTAATTTTCCCATAGATTCTGTCTTCTGTGATCAAGAAGAGGTGTAGCCAGAGCAGGATGAAAAATGGGTTATTCTTACCCAAGATTTATCTCTTCTGTATTGACTGATGTCCTCTCTTACTAACCCAGCAATACAGAACTATTGTACAGAAGTACAACAGCAGAAAACAACACCTCAAAAATAGTCACAGAAATAATCAGAGGAGATTTCTTTACATTGTTGATCAATGACTTTCAAAAACACTAGATCAACATCAAAAATAACTGTATTCTAAGGAGAAAGATTTACTGAACAGCAATTAGGTAGGAACTTCTTGGTAAGTAGTTTTTACTTTATATTACAAGAATGTATTATAATCTTGCAACAGTGTAAGAGTAGAAGTAAATAATCACTGTCTTAAATAGCTGAATGACATATAGCTATCTTTCAACCTTAATGTATTTCAGGTATTTAAAACATGCTTTAAACTTAAAAAGAATAACCTTTTGTACAGGAGGAATGAGAGAGTCTTCCCTAGACAACATAAAACCTCTCAAAAACAAACCCCACAGTCAGCCTCAAAAGGGAAGCTGGGTAAAGCAGAAACAAGTTCACCATCCAAAAAGATTCCCAAATAGTAGGAAAAAAAAAATTCTTTTCCATTTTATGCGATGAACACACTTTTCACTGCAATGAATTAAGTCATATAAATCTTATGTCGTAAGTCCCATGAACAGCTTTAGCCTTAAGAGAAACAGACTATATTCCTTGGTCTTCCTGTTCTCAGCATCAATTACTTCTATGCCCTCTAAAGTTGTATTGCTCAATCTAACTTAATCAGCTGTAAGGACCAAGACTGTCCATCCTAGTCTCTACAGCCTATACATTTTAAATACAATGCATTTGAACTTGTAGATTATCTCCTTGGTAAGTAAAAGCTTACACAAAAAAATATTAATGAGATTGTTACTAATCCACTTAATTTAAAAACTCAAAAGCCTTTCAATGACTTTTAGCTTTCTGAGGACGAGAAATTGAACTAGAGTCAATATGATCATGTAAAACCTAACACTTGTTTCAAGCAGCTCATTTATTATAGTAAACATACCATAATTGTTATTCCCACTCCAGTGTGTTCTCCAAATGGCAGGATATATTTCATTTAAGTTGGTATTTACAGAAGAAATACCACATACTATAAAGTTGGGAAAGAGCAAGCGTTTCAGTCAATTATTTTCCTGTGAAGAAGGTACTACCCTTGCCCCATTGTAAAAAACATCTAAACTCACAGGCTTCAGCTATTATTTCTCACACTTTCAGCCATTTGCATTTGAAAAAGGTAGAACAGTGACTATTTTTAACTATGCTGCTGAAAATATTTAGACAGATGGTATGGTGACAAGACGTTGGTAACTGCAGGTCTGAAGGCACGCACACTTTCAAAATCATCTTAATCCACCTATTTACAACAGCAGCCTAGTACAAGCAACATCGCACATACATATGTAAATTGCAGAAAAAAAAATCCACTTTAAAAACTGCTCAGAAATTTCCCTGGCATAGTTGGGAGCAGACATTCTTAGGCAGTTAAGTTATCCAATACAAGAATTAATGGATAGTTAAGTTAGCCAAAGAATAGCCATGAGATACCTATATTCTTCTAAAAACATATTAGCATTACAAGCATATAATCTTTACATTCCAAAATCCAATATTTATGTAGTATTTAGCAATATTGAATTTCATGCCATTTTTCTCCATTTCTCCATTTCATAGATTTTAAGAGGTACCAGTCTATCCCAATCAAAACTTATGATAAAATTTCCCAAGGTCTTCAGAGAAGACAGGATTTCAGTAACACATATTTGGAAAATGGTCGCTGCTGGAAGTGTTTGCCAAAACCACTAAAAAATAAGACAGATTTTGAAAAGGTTACTTCTTAGAGAACAGAAAAAAACAACCTGTAGAAAGCAAAGAGAACTGAGCTCAATCAAAATTTCACTTCAAAACATTTTCAATATCCACTGTGACTGGAACAAAATATCTGTAGTATAAATAGGAAATTTTTACTGATGCACTAACATAATTCTGTTTCCATTTAAAATTGTATTATACTTTATTTAGTTAAAATTTGAAGTAGTTTTAAAATGTCATCATATTTATGCTATTATATCAGCAATTACATATTCATGGTAATGAAAATATTTGAATTTAGCAACTGGAGTGAGGCATTTTTCATACATCTGAGTTCCACAACAGATGTTGACCCATCTGAATGGAAGTTTTGTGAATTGGAGGTATGTGGATGAGTCAGTCATCCTACATTTGTTCAGTCACATGGTTCAAAAGCTCTCTGTGTCCTAGTGAGAGATGTCTGGAATCTTATGAAATAGCTATGCAATAACTATATCACCCAGTGTAGTTCTGAGTTCATTGCAAAGACTGTAACTGAAGTCATAATAATTGCAAAAAAAAAGAAAGAGAACTATAATTAATAAAGATGGATATACAAATTTTCTGTTCAGAATATCATCTCATGCTTCATAAGTCTATAGAACTTTATATTTGAAGTTTATTTTTTTTCATGGTACTATTCAAGTTATGAAAGCGTGTTTCTGATGCACTAATTCCAGAGTATAACATTTCTAGGATGGATGCCAGGAGCATGATTTTGCCTGTGCAGTTTCAAGCAGAAACTATCAAGAAGCTAGAATAATATAAAACAAATCTGCAGGCAGGTCAATGAGTAGAAATGAAATGGATACTGTTGGAGACAGAAGTTCTGTCCAGAGTGGCATGATTCAATTTTAAAGTGACAGTTCCTTGCCATGGAGGTACCTGTGCCATCATCAGTTTCAGTGATAAGAAAATTACATTTCTGTGTGTACTAATTCTTTCCCTTTTTCTCATTGCTGCTAGGGAGTGTTTTATAACTGTCATGCAGGTGGTAGTGCTTTGGTGATAGGAACATCAAGGAGTTTAATGTTGCAGACTGTGGTACAGGAGGAATTTCAAAACTGGTTTTCTTTAGACACCTCAGC
This sequence comes from Micropsitta finschii, assembly GCA_034783455.1. Lineage (NCBI taxonomy): Eukaryota > Metazoa > Chordata > Aves > Psittaciformes > Psittacidae > Micropsitta > Micropsitta finschii. The sequence goes on from JAVHNF010014797.1 coordinate 19,552, forward strand.
AAAACAATATCTAGATTGCACATGTATATTTGCAGGAGTACTGGCTCATCCACACAATGGACACACTACTATGAACAATTTCATGTAGGACTCATAAGCACAAATAACATGTTCTCAAAGAGGAGGCAGTTAAGGAAAAAGATTAATTAAAAACACATTTCATACAATTTGAAAGTCTACTTTGCACTTTAGAAGAGCATAAGTTAAAAAAGAAATCATTAACCACCTTCAATATGAATCTTTACGCTTGCTTTTTGAAGGTCCTACAATTCCTTTTCCTTCTGCACTTGTTTACCTGTTCCTACTGAATTTATTCCAACTCTGAGTTCCCTAAAATCTTCTCAGCAGGCTTACAACATCATCTTCACCTAGCACACTTCAATTACATAGAGCTCATCACTTTTTTATGAACAGATATGCAGCACACTAAATAAGGGAAGAAAAAGACTCCTTAGATCACTTTCTGCTTATTTGGAAAACTCTCTCTTGGTCTAAACTCTACACCAGGGAAGATCTGCCAGATACAGCAGAGGAGCCAGTTCAAGTCTTATAAAATGGTTTGGTACAGAGGGCTGACTTAATAACATCTAAAAGTAGAAAGTACAGTGCCAGCAGGGATGAAAAAGTAAACAGGTGTTGTCACTGCAGGAGAGAGTGATATGCAGTGTTATCAGTACTCTTATTGCCTCCATTTCAGGAGGTATAAGCTGACTTTATGAAATCCCATGCTAAGGAAGAAAATCAGCAAGTCAAATAATAGAAAGAAATGCCACTTACTGCTAAGACTGAATATTAAGATATATCCACTGTGTCACTATTAGCAAAGTCAGATGAGTGTCAAGGTGAAAGTTGCTGGAATGGAGCTTGGAAAATGAAGTCTCTGTACTCAAGGCCATAGAATCACAGAATCATAGAATCACAGAATGGTTTGGGTCAGAAGGGACCCTAAAGATCATCTGGTTCCATTCCCCCTATCACAGGCAGGGACACCTTCCTCTAGACCAGGTTGCTCAAAGCCCCATCAAACCTGGCTTGAGCACTGCCAGGGATGGGGCAGGCACACCTTCTCTGGTCAATGCATTCAAATGTCTCACCACCCTCATAGCGAAGAATGTGTATTCAATCTGTATTCTAATATTCCTGACTCATGAAAACTTCAGTTTGCATATATTTTTGGATGGTTTGTGTTTATATTTGTGTTATTTTGCCAAATAGTAAGTGATTCATTTCCCTTCTTAAATTCTAAATGAAATATGTTTACTTGTTACCAAGTTGGGAGCAGCAAGTTGTGCAACAGCAAAAGATAAAAATAATTGCCTCAGCAATTTTTGCAGGTTAGGGACTATCAGCACATCAGCGGTAGAAAATAAAATGCTGCTTCAGATCTGTGCACAGTTTCACATTCGTCTATACATGGAGTAACTGACTATTATTTTCAGTTTCCATGAGTTTGTATCGGGTAAATCAGCGTAGATTATTCTGATCCAAACACTTTCCTGAGATACTCAGTGCTTTGATTTCTTTTAAGGACACCTCATTTTCTGTATTAGCTGGTAGCTAATCTATCCATTTAGAAACTTTGCCTAGGGAAAACAATTAAAGGAAAAAATGACTTTTCTATCAGTTTAAAGCCTTATTTATTAACTTTGAGTGATGCTTTGAGGTAAAATTTCATGAATAAAAGGTTGTATTAAGGTCAAAACTACACTCCTGGACAGTTCTTTAAAGTAAATACCCAGCATTAGGAAGAGGGGAGAAAGGAGGACAGGAAGTAAAAGTGACAAGCCAATAGTCAGAAGACATATGAAGACACCCTAACCTTAAGCAAAGTAATTCTGCAATACACTATCAGTGCAGAAATGAAAATACGTAGTGCAACTGAGGTAACACAGTCCACTAATTTCCTCCTTCATTGTTTAGTTGAATGTTATTCCACAAGTTCCACAAGAGGAAAACCATGAAAACAGCATTCCTTGAAAAAGAATGTGGGACATGCTGTAGTTCAGAAATTGAACATATGTCAACATTAGTATGATGCATAAAAATAATATAAAACAATACAATTATTAGCAGTTATTTTCTATAACACTCATAAATCACTGATTTCATTCTGCTCAACACTGGCAAAGCCCCACCTGGATTGTAAGGCTGACTCTTGTGCATTGTAATGCACAGATGATGTAGGAGAAGTGAAAAAAATGCAGAGAAGAAAACATCATCTGGGGTCCCAAAATGGTCTACAAGCTATAGTAGAAAGAAATGAGTTCAATCTACAGAGGGAAAAAAGAGCAAATACAAATATATTTACCAAGCACACAGTATTTTAGAAAAGAAAGAAATAAACATTCTGCAAATTTACTCTGAGTACGATTTACAGAAATAATAGGTTTAAAGCACAGCAAGAAATATTTGGAATAGGTGTTAGAAAACACCTTCTAATAAGGGTGCCAGGGTCTTAAATAACTGCCTGCTTGAGGAGACCTATGATTTTGAAAATGGCTATGTATTCAATCAGGAATTATGTTAGGATGGAGAGGATCAATGAAATATCTTGATACTCTTCCAGCCTTATTTATACTATGCAATCTATATATATGTGCACATATACATGTACGACTACATATCACTTATTCACGTTTTCATGAGGCTTTTCTTAGTCAACGAACAAAACAGCAAAAGCACAAATACAGTGACACCTGTGCAAAACCCTAGTCGCAATTCCCGATTTATTCTGTTTAGTGCACTTTATAAATTTCACAATCATGAGATGAGATAATGACTTCATTATTGCTTTTCAAAATATTGGTATAAAATTCCAATTACCTGTTTCATTGTTAACATTCATGCCATGCTACTTTTAACAACTGCAATGCAAACATATAACTAATCATGCTCACATATACTGTGCAAGTCTAACTTTTTTGTAATTTTTACTGAGTTATATTATGTCATCAACATTTAAGTATGCTCTCTATTGATTTCAGTCAGAAGTTCTGCTTAAAGTCTCATGACACACTATGGTCTACTGACATTAAATAACGTGTGCATACATTTTAAGAAAGAAGATAAACACAGAAAAATCCTGTTTTGTCGTTCTGCTTTACATCAAAGACATTCTTATACTTCACAGGTCTTGATTTCTGTTGGCTTACATCTTACAGTTTTTCATTTGCACCAGTGAAAAACTGAATGGGAATCTACTTCAGACCTACAACTGTGAAGAAGTTCATTCAGCTTGTACAAAACTGCTAGTAAGAGGTGATATAAGATATAGGAGAATCTACACAGGGTACAAAACTTTAAAAACTGGAATACTCTAAAAAATGGATAAAGGCAAAACAGCATCCAAAATCTACAAGTGAACAATTGAATGATTTGGACTACCATTAAGATGCAAGTTTTTAACAATGAGAGGCTACTAAGCCGTGGCCTCTGAAACTTCAGAAAATCTAAATGCTTAAATGACTGTAAAACAACCATTCTTTTTCAACAGAGTTCAGTTTTCAGTTTGTCTTTATGTGGATGATAACATATCCCAGACAATCACAAGAACAGGGCCCAGACTCCTCTAAACTTGCTTTTAAAGAAATCTTTTCCAGATAAAATATGCAAAACTAACAAGGAAATTGTATGTACCTTTAGACAGGGAAATCCCACTGACTGGGAAATTCAACCTGGAAACATCTTCTTAAAACTCTTCTGCTACCAAATTAGCAAATTTGATCAATTATTGTCTTGAAAAATAGAAGGTAGATATTATTTTATGCTTGAGTTGCACTGCTTATATTTATTTGCAAACACTGCCCTTCTGTTAGCCATTACTGTGATTCCTTGGTTCTCTGGCTGCTTTTGATCCTATTAACCAAGCACTACTCAGCACAGATATGCAGTGTTTTAAAGAGCTGATTTACCCCTGCAGGTTTAGAAGCTTTGGTACCAGGAATCTTCAAGGACAGCCAAGCCCAACTGAGCACAGGTGGAGCTACAAAATGAGTAATATACCAA
>JAVHNF010014824.1:0-13108 GCA_034783455.1 Micropsitta finschii
CCCCCCCCCCCCCAGTGTGTCTACATCATATGGCCTTCACTGGTCTTCTACATTTAGTTAGAATTTAATACTTAGCTTCCATGGATTCTGGCAACAGACGCAGACCTTGAGATCTGTCTCTCTGTTATCATGTGGCTGAACACCCGGGCACAGAAGTGCTTTCCAAAATAAAGCAGTAGCTCTCTCTTTGAATCTGAAACAGTGTCCTCCAAGTTATTTTTAGGTGAAAAGGCATGAAAAGCAAGTGAATGAAACCCAAATGTACACAGATTTTAAAGACCTTGCCTTATGAACACAGCATAAATCTTGTCATGCTAAAATTATGTACCTAAAATTTTACCATCGGAACAGACACATGCAAACATTGTTGTTACCCTAAGAAAATCCTTTAGGAATCAAGTTTATAGCCATGTACATAAGATGGCAGTGCTTATAATAACTGTTATAATAACTGCGAGCTGCTTTATTTGAAGAAGCACAAGAAAACATATGCAGCAAGCTCAGCAAATGCTAAACAGATCCCCAAACCAAAAGCTACAAGAAATTTAAGTTAATCTCTCATGTTAGTATGATGGCAACAGTACACGTGCCTCTGGGCACTACATCAGCAAATTAAATTGCCTGAGAAGAGGGCCTGGATGCCCTTGTTTGAGCACAAGCAAGTGGTTACATGCATGCCAGAAACAGCTTGTCCCAGGTGAGATTCAGCCTTCTTTAACGGATGTCTTGGTCTCTGGAAGGCATGGAGAAATTCTGCTGGCATGGCAAGCTATTTGCAAAAGGACCAGTCAATTTTCCTGTCAGTGTTGGTCTCAATTTGAATACACTGTGAGTATCTTGTATGTAGACAGTGAACCACATAAAGTCTATTTAAACCACTGATTTCCCTGTAGTCCATAGCATTTTGCCTAAAAATGTTGACAGGAGGCTGTAATTTTCATGAAAGCCAGCCAGCCAGCCAGTATTTTAACCTATTTTTGGATTTCAAAGCTGATAAAGCCATCATACACAGAATATCCAGCATGCGGTTCTGTTATTCAAAGACAGCTTACTGGGCGGCTCCTAATTGCTTTCATATATTGACAAAATCAAGAAATACCACAGTTGCACTGAGAAGGATTACGGAGAAATGTGACTTAAAAACTTTCTCAAATTGCCAGCAAAATAATAATGTCTAAACAGAATATTCAGATACAATGTAATAGGTTTATTTTTTTTAAAATCCAATTTGTAAAGGTCCCTTTTTAAACAAGAACAAAAAAATCAACACAATTCAGAGGGCTTATCTCATTTACCATATTCTTCCCCACTCTTCACTTATCATAACACAAAGCAGCAACTTATATTATTAGTGCTCATATAGTGCACTTATATGAATTTTGATTTGTGTATTAAGCTTTAAATACAATGTATTTTCCGTGAGCATTGCCCAAAGAGTACACAACATTACATTTCCGAAGCATATGTTAAAAGAAAGGACAAGAAATGTATATCCAAGACAGTCAAACTCAAATATTTTTGACTTGGCAAATTCTATAACAAGTAACAGCAATTTTAAACTGCGCACAAAGCAGAACAGTGCCAACATGCCTCCAGTCTGTGAGCTATGGTAAAATATCAAGCGTACGTATAAAGGAGAGAAGCCGAAGGAAACTGCCACAAATTCAGAGCTAACCTGAGCACACCCAACTGCGACCGAACAAAGGCAGCCCTCTTTCCCACTCTATAATGCAAAGAGCCCAACAACAACGAAAAGCACTTCTACACTACACAGGAAGTGAAACGATTAACTTCTTCCAAGTTTGTCTCTGCGTTTTTCAACAACTCGTCCAGAAAAGGTGAACATCTAATTATACCAAACAAATGTACAAACTATAAAGTCAGAGAAGCTCCAGAAGATTGCCACTTTCAACCTTGCATAGTGATAGCTGGCATTGATATTGCTACCATAGCTTCAGCAGAAGATATGGAAAAGTAAGATCTTCGCTTCTAAGTGATGCACATACGTAACATTTTCTTCACAAAATTCCATTAAACATTGTTTTAATAAAACAGCTCTAAAAAGGGAAAGATAGTGTTCACGAGCTTAGAAATAAAAAAATACAAAACCAGAACATTCCGTAATAATAATAAAAAATAATAAACATTCATCATAACAGCACCTATTTTATCACTAAGTAAGCCCCATACATGCAACAAACTACAACTATTGTAATAAGGCTGTCAAATTAAAAGTTTACTTTTCATATAAACAAAGTGTAAAAATAGCAATAAACTGCGATCTTCAAATTTAATGCTATGCGAGGATTTTGTCCCCTCTGTTTCATTTGGTAGCAATTTCAATATGCGTTTGATACAAAGGTCATCACCTAGGAACCGTGATACAAATACATTGTGCCTAGGACAGTATTGTCGTATCTCTGTTCAACCTTGACAGAATTGGAATGCTCAACAACACTACTGAGCTCGGGGATGCTTTCAGCAGTATCCCCAAACCCATGATAGTGTCCATAGTGCAAAGTATCTCCAGGGTCTTCCACCCATGAGGGCCGGTTAGAAACACAGCTACTAGGGCTTCCATTCAGATGGAGAGATCCACACATTTCGGTGGAGTTATTCATGGCTTTTTCTGGTTCCTCGGTACCGTTACTGGTATGAATTCGATGCCTACTGGGAGAAGTTATTCCAGGAATTATTCCACTAGGTGTTAAACACTCCTCACGCCTGGCATCCATCCCACTGAGCTGTTGTGCGGTGGTGAAATCCAAATGTCCATTGATGGCACATCCATTTGTCAGTGCATTCAATATGGAGCTACTGCTATTCATATCTGCATTAAGAAATACACCTGTCACCAACAATTAAGAATAAATCGAAATACATCCAAATGTCTCCACTATACTCCACTGATTTAAAAAATGTTTCCATACACAGCTTTGAAAATAATCTACTCTTTCTTTATTTATAACAGTATAGGTAGTTCAAAGTAAGGAGAGTTGACCAGTAAGCACGTAGCATGGATTCTTATGTCGGAAATGCAACTATCTATCTACATTCAATGTGTAAATATGCCTATATTAATCTTGGCAAAGACAACACAAACTTCCCAGAATCTTTTTCATTTAACTGTAAAATAAGCGGTAGACAACATTCTGGGCAGTGTTTTGAAAGGCAGAATAAAAGGCATCTTCCCACCTTTACTGTAATGCACTCTTGGGATGAAAGAATATGTGCACAGAACTGAGTTATCTGTGAGAAGGTGAAGGTTTTCTTTTACTATTTTTCAGCTGTAATTTATCTGTGGCTCTTTTACTGGTAACTCACAGTGCAACAGATGCTGAAATAGGTCAAATAAAGAAATGTTATGTTGGGGTGCTCATATAACACGTTTTGAAGTTCCTTTATTCAGAAAGTTCTTCCATTTATCTAGCTAGAATCTGTACGATCCACATGCAAAATGCCATACAACAGCAACAGCAGAGTGCACAGAAGACTAAAAAAGATTAGAGTAGGAAACAAAATTCTAAAATGTGCATGCAAACCCCCACGGACAACTGTTTTAAAGCAATTTCTCCTTTGAATTTAGTAGTTAGTACAATGGTCTTTTATTTCCATAAACAGTTTTCATCAGTTTGTCTGAAATATATGGTTTTGCAGTGGTACTCAAAGTACTAGCACAAAAAAAATGGGTGATACATTCTGCCTTAAAAATGCCTACCAGTAGAAGACATCTAAAATGTACATCTATATTGGTAAAGATGAGCAAGGCAAATGTGGAAACTACAGATATATGACATTTTAAGATTTTACTTTCTACTATTATTCTTGGATACATGCACATATGTTTATGTACACATGAATGCATAAACCTATGTGCAAAATAGGATTGCATTTACTGCGTATTTCCAGTTCAAGCCAGTTAAGTCTGCTGGTAACTTCTCACATTTGCAGAACATTGGCTTCCTGTTTATAATGAGTACCACTGTTTGACAAGAAGCAATCTGAAGTTTCGGTTCTTTATTATTCTTTTGCAAGGCTATTATATGAAATATGGATTAGGATACTGATACTTCACATACAGCAATACATAATGCCAAGAGATGTGTTTGATTTGTAACTCACTGGATGAACTCACTGCAGTTTCCTGTTTAGTCCCTACCCGAGTTAAAATAACCACATCAGCTGAACTCAGTAACCATAAATTCTTACTGAAAGTGGAAATTAAAAAGAACCCAAAACCCCAAACCCATCAAGGCATCAAAGCTAGTATTTCAGTGATGAAAATGCACAGGAGGAAATTTCATACTGTGTTTATTAACTGAAAAGTGCAAAATTTTAACTGTTTAAAAATAAATTCTCATAGGCTGGCTTTGCCAAATCAAATTTAATAAAAATGGCACTACTGTTAATATGCAAAAGTAGGTAATGAATAGTCTAGTGATAATTATAGACTGTTACCATATGTTAAAAATTAGCACCTATAGTAATAAGAGCATATTTATGAAAGACAATCATTTTCCCATAAATAAGAACACTTAGTAATTATCACTGGAAAATATCGTAGTCTACTTCTTAAGTATTGATTATATATATGTATATATTTATTCCTAATATATTAAAATATCTATTATCATTCCCTTTGGTGAATCTGATCTATGGTACAAAGCATAAACATGTTTTATCGCAGAACAAATTAAAGAAACTAATTTCTGAATGTAGTAATGCACTATCACAGTAACTCCATGCCTTTGCCTACAAAGTGCATGGAAAAAGCTGACCCAAGACACTGAAACTTTATACACATCCTGGGGTTACCAAAAGCATCTTGATTAAACAGCCCTTAAAAAAAATTAGAGCATTAATATTCACTAATACTAGTAACACTTGGACTGTTTCATGACGATCAGTACGAAACACAGAAACTGTTTCCCAAGGTACGTTAGTTCCAAATACTAATTACAGTATTTGTGTCCAGTCTTGTATTTACACAAAAAATAAACCCATAGCAGAATCTTGCACTTAGGTTATTGTGTCTGAACAAATTCTGAAAACATGGTATATGTCTCACCTACTCTTTAGAGTATCTGTTGAATATTTTGAATATAGTTTTGTGGTAACATGTTATTTTCAAAGCTATATAAGCACTAGGATATATTTCCTTATGAAGCCTTCTTGGAAATTAAACCTATTTAATGGAAATTAAAAGAATAATTTACATTATTTTTGATTCTTACCTAAAATTCTAGCAACTAAAAGCAAGGCACAATGTAATACAAGCCTCCGGTTAAAGTGAAACAGCCACTGTGGATTTCTGTTTATCTGAAATAATAATGAACTACTAATAAACCTTCTCTGTAACCATTACAATATATTGTGTGAACAGCTTATTTCCGATACCTACTAAACCCCCAGTATAATGGGTGTTACAGCAATACAATAGTTTTCAAGACTCTAGACAGCAATGTGCAAAAATAAAAGACTAAGTTTTATACTTAAATTAAAAATAAAATGCATATTGATTCTTGCAACGACAAGGAGTTTGCATTGCAGAAACAGTGTATATTTCAATTTCTTTTGGTCCAACAGAAGTACTCTCCTGTTGTTTGGTGTCTTCAACCATTTGAATGTTGTTGCAGTTAACAGGTAACTGTCCACTCCCACCTGATACAACAGCAAACTCTCTATCAACGTGCATATTGTCAGCATCGTCCTCAACTCCGCCATTCGTCATTGGTATTAAGCCATCAAAGCTGTAAGCTGATAAGAATAAAGTCACATTTAGTCACTGGTGCAACTTGAAAATTCAGCCAACAAGTACTTTGATCATTAAAGCAAAAACCTTTTACAAAGAAACATGAACTGTTCACATCTGAAAACTTCTGACATGTTTGAAATTACATATACAGAATGAGTAAATGCTAAGTACTTGCACACTCACTTTAATTCCTCAGACTGGAAAATTACCAGTGTATCTATCAGATTTTGCAATTACATATCAATTATTAGTAATATACTAATAGATTAAATAAAGAGTTAAGTTACTCAGGCTTTACAGCTACTGTGCCTGATAGTCACACACAGTCTTGACCTCACATTTGTGTCCTGTCCATCTGGACTGCTCCTTCTTTCAGTGCCAAGGGCTGTTTCCCAGTAACCCACGCCCTGGTCATACCAGACTGCTCCAGGGATCCCTTCAAGAGCTGAACAAACATCTGTTTTCCAATAAAGCTGGCGAGTGGTTAGACTGCCAGGGAAATGCTTTAATAAGCGAGATGCACTTGCCTCACTACCTCATATACCTACCACCCAAAGCCTTGCTCCAGTACTACCCCATCAGACCCTGCACTGCTCTCACACTGATGTTTTTAAAGAACCTCAAGCAATAGCTGAAGTGTTTTAGGGCCAAAGAGATCATGCAGGGCTTAAAGGAAACGTAGGCCCTTGGATCAGTGAGCTTCAACTCTCCCTGAGCCAAGAAGAAAAAAGCATTTTTTCTAGTTACCTAGAGGGGTATCAAAGTGCAGTTTCATGCTGGCCAATTCAAGGGTACACCTGGCAATACTCTCCATCCCTACCTTACAAAGAACACAAAAGCAGCCATGCTGGGACTTGTGATACTGTGACACAGTCAGCTACTGGCTGTATACAGCAGGTCAGCACTGCACATAGCACGTACAGCACAGAGCAAAAGCCAGCCTGCCAAGGGCCATCAGCCAGAGGGGCTGGGGTTAGGACTGCTGCAAACATAGCCATGTGACCAGCAGGCCCAGCGCACACCATCATCATCACCATCATCATCATCATCAGATTTGACCCTGTACACCACCCAACCAGCCCAGGGAACAGGGTGAAATGTCTGGAATTGGTTTCAGAAAAATTGATATAAAATCCAGCACGCTTCTACGCCAAAATTAAAAACTGTTTGTGCATATCCTGAAAGCAGCCACCAATTTACTTAAGTTCAGCTTCAGCCTTTGGAAGTAATTTTTGCACTACAGTTGGATGTAATCAGCTTCTATCACAGTGTATCATGTATCAATGTTGGTTAATTTTGAGGCTGAAGGATTTTTTAATACTATACACCCAATAGAAGATACATATGTGTGCACGTAAAAATTACACAAGTAACAGCCATGAACTTCCTAGTTCAGCTATTCCAGGACAAAGGGAGAAGCACAGCTGAAGTATTTCTCTTCTCCCAACTCGACTGCCTACAGTTTCATTTTTTGGGGCACATACTGCGTGCCTGATCATAAAAAGCAGGTTTTCCAAAGCAGTGACTGCTCCAGTTTGGGGTATGGCCCCCAAAATCTGACTCTTTCCTGCAAACAGAGGTTGCCTGCATTCTCTCTGAACACATGGAATCTCCTGTGCAAATAGTCTTTAAAGGACAACAGAATAGTGTGACTGCGGTAAAGGCAAAATTACCACAAAATTGGGCTTGTTTTGTAAAAAGGCTAGCTAAGCACAAAGATGGCCTCTCATTACTCAGCCTTGCTGTTTACAGTGCCTCAAGAACAGTGATTCATTCTCACTCCAAGACTTTTTTACACTGATTTGATAGGTATTACTAATGCTCATGTTTTTGAGGGCGGACGCATCAGATTAGAAACTTCAACTTCCCAGCTGGGATGAATCTCTTAATTGCTTTAAAAAACCTTCAAGCAACGCAGCAAAGCTTTTGGCTTTGTTTGCAAAGGTCTTTAAAAAGTCATCCAGTAAAAATTTCAAGTATTACCTACTCTGCTTTTCTAACATCTCTGCAACTGCTTAGGAGATCTTGTTAACTTAAACATGTTGTCTCTTTGTGTTTGCTCATTGTAACTTATCCACTGTTTATGCTGAAAGGCAACAGATACTGCTATTAAAAGACAACGTAGAGAAGAAAAATAGCTAGCCCAATGTCACTCACAGATTGCAGAGAAATATTTCCAATTGACTATAATGGAGCAGTTTTCAGAATCTAGAAGAGACTGCTGGTTATGAACATTTATAAGGAATAGCTCTTCGTATCAAAAGGTCTTTGACTGCAAGCAGCACCTCCCAGGAACAGAACATGAATGCACTGGTGAAATCTTTCAGCAGCTGTTATGGGCATCTGCATACTGTGTGTTCTCTCATTTTATGTAGCTATTTAAGGTTATTCCTGAAAAGCAGTCCTGCATTTAATTGCATAGGTGCTCTCATCTATCACAAAATTACTTACAGTTTAGACCAATTACATCCCGTATTTTCCCAATTTGAAGTAACACATCCCATTTATGACTGGCTATGGAGTACCCTGTCAAGGCCTCAGATCCTGGTATCGTTGAAATGGTGGCTGGATAGCAAGGACTAAAGCAATTACCAGAGTGTCAATATTTATGTAATTTGTGTTCTCCATGTCATATTTAGAAGCGTTGTTTTAGTCTCAGTTCCCCTCTTGTTATCTGGAATTAAGCCCATTTTATTTGGCTCACTGAAAATTACATCTCTTAGAACAATATAAACTTTAGCTGAAGGAAGTGTCTTAATGCTAGACACAGAAAAAGAAATGAGGTTTGCATGCAGAATGGTGCATTCTTTTTAATAATTTGATGGGATGACCAACAGAAAGAAAGCAGAGTTTCCATTATTCAAGGTGTTCAAAAATGTAAAAAAGGATTCCTTCATATAGCCACCTAGAAAAAAAGATAGAATCCCAGGAGTATCAGGTTGGAAAGGACCTCAAGGATCGCCTGGTCCAACCTTTCTTATCAAAAGCAGTAGACAAGATGTCCCAGCACCCCATCCAACTGAATCTTAGAGTGTCCAGTGTTAAGGAATCCACCACTTCCCTAGGGAAATTACTGCAATGGCTGATTGTTCTAATTGTGAAAAACTTTCCTCTTGCGTCCAACCAGAATCTCCCCAAGAATAATCTGTACTCGTATCTTTGAGGTTGTACTATGATATTATTGCTGGCAGAGGAAGAAACACAATCCTCAATGCACAAGGGTGAATAGGAAACCTTAAGGTTCATCCTAGTCTTACATCCTCCCGTAAGGGATCAGTTCCCCTTGGAACATGATCCCGGGAACTTCAGGTACATTAATGCCACAGATACAACCCTCTCTGTTTGAGAAACGTTTGTGCATTAAATTTCTTTCATCCATCTTATCTAGCAACCAGTTTTTGAATTGTGAATCAATCCCAAAGGGAAAATTAAATATAAGTTAATTTCAGCTCCTGCTCCTCCACATACTATTCTTGGCATCATGTAACTTTAGCACTCTCTGTAAACAGAAATTCCTGAACACACCAAGATGATGACAGGGAGAACTGGGATCTTGTGGCACATAATAATGGTATTCATCTGCTTCTTGTATTGATATGTAACTTAACTGATATGTACATGAGTTTGTCAAGAATACTCAACATCCATTCTGAAAGGCTTTTAAAACGTTTATTTTCCTTTCTCAGCAACAGTCTCACCCCCATCCCTTTTACCTCCGAGGTCTCACCTTCAGTTCTAGCCTTCTTTACTCCAGCAGACTCTGAATCTTCAAAGGATCTCTTTCGACTTGTCCCACCACTGAATGGATTGGGACCTGCATTCTGATGAACCCCATTTAAGGTACCATTGCTATAGAAACGATTCAGGTGACAGTTCTGGAGGTTCAAGAGAAACTGGGCACATTCTTGGAAGCCCTGGGTATGTGCAAGGTCTGCTGCTGTCAGGCCACTGGCATTTCTCAAGCTGTACAATACAAAGGAACTGAATTACACTCATTCATCAAGCCAGCATGCTGCTGCTGCTGCCCTTACTGACTATCTATCTGTTGGTGAGAGAAAACATACACTTAGCAAATTTCCATTAAGAAATTAGTTAACAATCTTAGTTTTATAACTAACTTAACTTTTCCCACATATATCTGGCTTCTAAACAAATTTGGGAGACAATGCAGTTTTAAATAAAATCAATATACTATGCGACTTAAAAAAAACCATCTTCCTATTTAAAGTTCTCAAAATGCTTTACTCTAAAATAGTCTGAAGTATCTGGTCTTTACGTAAACTTCAGACTACTTTAAGCCTTGAATTTTATCATCTTCTGCAATCTACTGCTTTAACTTGAGCAAAAGATCAAAAACCCAAAACAAACTTAACATGACTTGGCAATTGTCCATGGCATTCTGGTTTCTAAGGTAACAACATCATCACTATTCTTCCTAACAACAAAATATATACATACATAGGAAAAGATAGAGATAAAGATGCTTATATTTAGTTATGCTTTGCTTATTTTTTTTATTTTTTTCTGGTTTGTTTCTCATTTCAAAGTGTGTGACATCATAAGTGCTGGGACTTGCTTTGTTATTTGAACTGGAATATCCTAATGCATCAAGGAGATTATAAGTGAAACCAGGCAGGACAGATAGGGATGTAGAGGTTTAATCTGAGAAAGCACTGTATCATATGCATTTACACAAACATACAGTATGTCTGTGCTTAGAAAATACAGGCTTAGAAATATAAGCTAACTTCATAAGGATGTACATGAAAGCGGAGACAAGAGGGCCAGAAGTGACAAAACTAGACTGCTAAGTGAAAGATTCAATGAACATTTCTGAAGTTTTTTTCCACCTTTCCAGACAGATCTAACTAGTCAGAAAACTGAGGTTTTGTTTCTTGGCTTCAGTAGTTTACACAAGTCTATCACTTAAATATCCAGAAATAGACCAGCCAACAGTATAAGAATTCAGATGATTAATAGACCTAATTCTGTTGAAACTCCTATGAAGCAGAAAATTCACTCCAGCTCACAGAAAATAAAGAACAAAGCCCAGATTTGCTTCCTAGATCACTGCAACTTATTTGCTATAAAAATGAGACTAAAATGATCTTTAGAAACTGTTCCTGCAAGACCAATTCCATAAATGGATACTGCTAGATCACACAGTATTTGGAAGATTAAGTCAGAATACTACAGAATAAGAAAAAAACATTAGGCTAGATCGGGGTTAATTTCATATTTTAAGTCATCATTTACTTGGACCACTAGTGAAAATCCAGAGAACAGTGGCCAAGAGAGGTCTAGAAAGTAAGATATTGGAGGACCAAAACCCAAAAAAGTTAGACATAAAATCTCAAGGTAGAGGTATTTGTTCTGCATACTTAAAAGGTATGTGCAAAGAGAATAATTTGTTCTGTACATCTAGTGCAGGCACTACATGAATGGGATTAACACAAAGGATATTTCAGTTTAGGCATTAGGAGAAAGCTTCAAAGTATAAAGTTTGCTGAATCTCCAGAGGGTTTTCTCCCTCCTCATTTTAAGAGCAGACTATCATTTCAGAAATCCTGCAAAATAGTTGATCCTTTCCCACACTTCAACTACGTGGCCTGCTAAAGTCCCTGCTAACAACATTTAATGCTTTTTCAGTAGTTCCAATTTACTTGGAACTGTGTAGCAGATGGACACAACACAATGCAACTACAATTTAAGAAACAGAAATGTCAATATAGCTGTTTTGGTCAAATAGAATAGCTCAGTTCTGGAAATTTAAGTTCAGAGCCTCAAGAGGACAGTGAAGGAAATATAAACAGGAGCAAATTAAAGTTACGCAAAGATAAAAATGGCCAAAACAAGATGCTGTTGACCGACCACCTAATTTAATAAAACTTCAAGGAGTAAGTAACTCTATTACTTAGCAAATGTTATTGGACAATAAGTCTGCTTTGAAAAATGGACTGCAAGACAGACAACAGTTAGGTCACAATTTCCCAAAGGAATGTCAATATAAGTTGCCAGAGGCACCTGGAGATGTACAAACTAAGATGAAAGTGTGTAAGGCTACATGACCGAACTGCAGGAACGAAAGGTTTCCCAGAAACAAAATAAATGAGCTTGAAGTTAGTGTTTGCCAGATTTTAAAATGTGATGACCCTTTGTACTTTTAGACGCTTGACATTTTTAGATCTGTCCCCACTTCTTCCTGAACAGCTTACTCTTAAGGGGTAGACAAAGACATACTTGTTCTACAGAATTATTTTGGAAGCACCGCAAAGGTTTTCAAGAGACTTAAACATACCGGATATAACATTCTGGCTTCTGAGAGCTTAGAAATATCTCTCTTAGAAATCTGAGTCTGAATTTAGCCTGTCAATATCAAGAGAATTTCCTGTGTTCAAAAGTTAGTAATGAAAACAAAAGAGAGGAAAAAAATGTCCAATCAAACGTAAAGAGATGACAGGACCTAGATGACCAGGAAGTGGTTGGCAGACTGCTGTGGAAGAGAACATGACTATGTTAAACTGGCTTGCATTCTAATATTAAAGAAAAGGAGAAGCTGACAAAATGGTAGAACCTCTTCGAGTTCTGACTTTCTCAAAAACAAGCTAGAAAGATCTACTCCTTTAGCTGGTTCGTCTAGCCTTCTATAGGAGGAAAAATCTGACAGTGGGAACACAGCAGGCAACAAGGCCTAACCATGCTATACTAGCTCACCATAATGAAATGCATGTAATCCAAGAAAAAAAAGGCTAACTGAAAAAAATGCTTCTAAAGGATATCACAAAGTCTTACCAGACAGGAATAATTTTATGCATTTCCAAAATATGTAGAAATACTGCCACCACTGTGAGGATCATGAGTGCATAACAGAAAAATACAGTCCTTCTAGTAAACCCTGGCGTACTTGAAACCACAGTCATTTGTCCCAGTAGGCTGGAATCTGGCCTGTCCATGGCCAGACATGAGAAAGGAGAGGAGAAGAGGTGGAGGAGCTCCTGGTGCTTATCTGTGTCCTTCTCTCTGGAGCTATTTTGAATTCCAGGCAGTGGGAGTTGTTTGAGCTTTCTCCTCCTCCCATCTCATATCTGCATGGGAAGTGGGTCCTGGTGTGCTGTGGATCCTGCAACGCTCCCTGTGAGTGCAGAGCCCATCCCAAAGGCACAAACCAGGATCCGTCCTGGGAGCCTGCTGCCTCCCTCATGCTTGGTGCAGTCACAGCAGTGTGCAGCATGCTGGCTGCCAGCAGCAAGGGAAGGTCCCTGCTCAGATCCCTGCGTGTTAAACCTTGTGAGCTCTAACATGCAGCATTCAGAGCCCAGTCTAGACTTGTATTGGGAATGAAGCAGCCCAGCA
>JAVHNF010014824.1:13208-26969 GCA_034783455.1 Micropsitta finschii
TTAAACCCCTCGTACACAGAGAAGAAATTCCTTTGAGGAATCAGTCCTTGTACTGTGCACTTCTTTCCCTTTCCTGGCGTACTTGAATGAACATAAGATATCTACTAGACAATTCTTTAAGTGTTACTCTGCACTTGAGTAGAACTATCCTGTTATAGATAAGCAGTAGTTATAAAGAGCTGGGAACATCTGCTACTAGATCTGCAGTATATGGTCTACCTCAAATGCTGTCAATGCCTGAAAATGAAGCAGTTACCTCAGCTTACTCCATGCATTAAGAATATAAAAGCCATTACTGTAAACACACTCCATTATAAGAACGAAAATAGAAATGGTTCACTGCCCCAGCTACACATAAAACTAAAAGGAGTTCACTCTCTTATGTGCAATTCCTGTGCCAGCCCTTGGTTATGAACTGCACTTAAATGCAAACTGTCAAGTGAAAAGGAGGAAAGAGTAACTGAAGATTCATTTGGCTATTAAATACCTAACATGGACTGCATGATTAAAAAAAAAAAATCGACAAGCAGGAAATTCAGAGGTAATCACTATATTTAAGTAAATTTTCAACTAGTTCAATTATTAGAGCTATTCCGTGAAAGATACTTCACTTCTCATAGCTGCCTACATAAATAAAAAGTATTTGACTAGGTAAAGGGTGTTATAACTGAACGTAGCTTCAAGACCTGGACTGTGAAAAGCAACCAGAGGAAAAAAAAATTTAAATCGTTGGACAACATGGCCTCAAAATTTAATCTCTCTTGGAAAAGAAGAATTCAGATCTTATTTTCCTCCCATCCTTTGTTTTTTTAGTAAGTTAAAAATCCCTCCAGTACTAGCTTTG
This sequence comes from Micropsitta finschii, assembly GCA_034783455.1. Taxonomy (NCBI): domain Eukaryota; kingdom Metazoa; phylum Chordata; class Aves; order Psittaciformes; family Psittacidae; genus Micropsitta; species Micropsitta finschii. Next base: position 14,053 of record JAVHNF010014824.1, read on the forward strand.
ATGGATCTTTTATCCTAAATACCTTGAAGTAGTGGAAGCTCTAAAGAAGCTCAGAACACTGTTTGGTTTAAATCTTCAGGCAACCTGTCCTTTCGTTACTGCTAATCATACTACAAATATGACAGTTCTATTTCTGTAACTGCATTACTCAGAATTTTAGAGTAGATTTCCTGCTCTTTTGGGGTTGTTTTTTTTCAGGGGGTGGGGTGGGGTCTTCCCCCAGCAAAGATGCCAAACTTGAGGACAAGCTCATTTCTTTTCAGGGTTTTTCTCTAAGCGAGACTACCTAACTGACTCAAGACTAGGCAAATAGAAAGCTACAAACTGTATTTTCCAAAGATGATCTTATGAAGGAAGCAGCTACCAGTAAGAAAGGTGTGGAAGGATGCACGAAAGTCTTACTACAGAAAATCAGACTAAGCCTTGAAAAGCTCCATGAATTTTATGATTAGTCAGTCTTTTACTGAATAGTATTCATCAACTTGGTGCAGTATTTTGTAAAGGCTGTCCTAGTTCCTGTGAAAACAGACAGCTGTGCTCCAAAAACTTAACTCCCGATCTCTCCAGTAAAAAAAAAAAACAACACCACAAATAACTCAAAACCTGAAGACATCTCTGAAAGTCAGTCCAGCTACATGAACAGGTGTAAAAACAGAAGGAAGGACAGTGAAAACTTAAGCTCTGAAAATGCCATTCCCTTTTCAGCACCTACTCTGGACAGGAACATACATGAAAGCTTGAACTGACAAACAGGAGTAAAATTCCTTACTTAACCTTGCCCAGGACTAAAATGCAGTTTTGGTAAGCAGTCAGAAAGTCATTTCACTCTATGCTTCCAGAACACGTACCCTGCATCATTTCCAAAGGAATTAAAGAATCTGAAAAACTAATGAGTTCTGTTAAGATTCTTTTACTTGGCAGTATTTTCTTGTTCTGTAGTTTATTCACCATTTCCATGTAAAACAAAGTAGAATCATGAAGCATGATATCATTTACCCTCAGCCTTGGTGTAGGCTAAAATCCAGGAGATGAGAATCATAGACATGCTGTTTTCTTCAGAGTACAGAAGATGCTAACTCCAAAGAAAAAGACAAATGTAATCAGAAAGATACATTTCCTTACTATAAAGTTATGCTAAATAGAAAAAAAACCATGAGGAAAGTTGAGGAAAGTCTGAATATGGATAAGTAGGTGATCTTGAAGTTCCTTGACAGATGACATTTAACACTTGCATTGTTCTGTACTGACAGGTGTTTTATAAATAAGCTCAAAACATGCACTGTTATATTAAGGTTTAAAGCTTTGACTTTTTTATATACATTTATTCACACACCTACAGTACTTAAAACAACACTCTTAAACCACATTTTTGTTCTTCCGTCAAGTGATGTCCACAAGCAGTCTTCAAAACTGACTAATCTTGGCATGTAGATGACTTTTTTTCTGAAATCTGTTTTTCTCCTTCTGGTTGACATCATCGAACTCCCATTGTGAAGCCCCAGTTCATCTAAGAGTCCTGGTATCAAATTAATGCAGCTATAAAGAGGACACTGATGAAGCATATGCTTAGATACTTTCTTCTTCTGAAATGCTCTTTATGATGCTGGCTGTCAGTGTAATTAAACTGTTTGTCAGAACCAAAAGAGGTATGTTATCTGACCAAATATGACTGGTGTACAGAAACATGATGTTAACTTTCAGTTTAGGAGGATGCTTTTGTTATTTCTTTCTAACCACAATTTGTTGTTTTGGCAAGTTTACTGAAGGAAGGAAAAAATATATGAAGCAAGCTCTCAAAAAATAGGCAACACACTTCCACTATGATTAAGTTACGGAAAGTATAAAAAAAAACCCAACAAATACAAAACCTAGAGTTGTTTAAATATAACTACCTTTGTATAAGAAAGATTTATTTCAAGATAACTTACAAAATTTACTCTCAGAAAGATTTGTAGAAAGGAAAGACTTGTGCTTCTTGCATTGAATTATAAATTATATTGAATTTACTTAGAAAAAACTTGCTTCTAAGTTGTTTCAGTTATTGGTATTTTTCATACTTGGAGGAAAAAAATCATGTGTCTAACATCAGAATACATTTGAAATACACTTATCTTCCAGTTATAATGTCACATACCTTGAAAAACAAAACAAATGTTTGATACAAAAAGTCAACAGTAAATCTTTTTGGAAAAAAAAAAACAAAAACAAAAACAAAACCCCAAAACATTCATATATGGAAAAAAAAATCCCCTAAATGTTTAATTTTAAATAGTGATTACATTGCCTACAGCTTACTGTGTTTTTGTTAATGCCATGCGACAATCTAAGAAAATAAACCACAGTTTTTGTATATCAATGTCATATCTGTTAAAAAATACTGATCTCAACTTATCTATTGTTAGTTTACAAATAAAAATGTAGATAATTGTAAATTAGGGTAAGCAAAGCATGCAAATCTATAGATTCTATATCTGAATTCCTAGATTAGCATTAAAACCAATCACCGCAACAAATACCTCAACAGTATGCCTTGTGTGCAGAAAGGAAGCGATACTGAACATTCAATGCCACAACTGTAAGGTTTTCGGAGAAGCACCTGTGGCAGTTTCAGCAGTTTCTATATGGAATGCTCCCCCTTTCTAGGATTACTTGAAAAAATCAAGTCAATTCGAATTACGTAGCTGTAAAACATTGACATGTGTAGTTTTTACAGTTTCAGAATCTTCTGTTTGATTTAAACGGGCAATGGTGCATAAACAGGAAACTTATATCATAAGGGATCACATATTTGCAGGCAACATTAAGACTAAAAGTTACATTAACATACATAAAGTGCTGTAGCACATTATTCAATATGTAAGCCATTATCATGTGACCACCTTAACAACAAGATACTAAGCCTTTTTATGCCTTTAAAGCATTATTACTTTCATCCTGAAACCAATTTGTCAGTTCTTCACTGAAATTTATATAGAATGGATTAAAATTACCGGTCAACTCATGGCTTCAATTACTTTAAATTTAGTAGACTGTATCTCAAAAGAATTAGTAACTATTCCTATACAAAAAAATTAGCAAATACAAGGATTAAAACAAAACAAAAGAAGAAAGAGAAAAAAAGATCAGAACACTAAAACGCCCACAGTGAGAAAAAATAAACGTTTCCTATATAAACATCAGTATACTAGTCTAAAATTTCTAAAAGCAAAATGATTTTAAAATACTAACGTGTTTTAACCCTTTGGTGTCCAAATACAATCGTTGTAAGATAGTTTCAAACTTTTTTCTTTTTTTTTTTTTCCAGATACGAAGAGAAAAATACTCTTAACAGATGTGTGTCACTGCTGGGAAGAGCTATGAAAATTCATGCTAGGATTACATACTGGGCATCTACAAAAGCACAAGTTGGTGCCAAGTTTTTATTTCACAACCAAACATGTGGCAGCTGAAATTTTTTTAGATTTTTAAAAACAATGGTAGAGTTACGATAAACATCTTCCAAAATCTTAACAAGGTATCTGTACTGGGAAGTATGAAGCTCTCCTTTATGAAGCCACTTTTTTCATATGAAAAAATAGGTACACTACAAATTATGCAGCTCTAATTAGCTCCTAGATACTTCAACTTGGGACTGAGCAAATGCTGGCAGAAGAAAGAATTCATTAACCATGGTAGGCAACACTGGAATTACTACAAGCATCACCATCAGGTGGTGATTTATTGCTGTATCTGTATTCCAATTTATATGCTTTAAGAAAGACTTCTAACAGAATACTTCACTTTGAAGTATCTCTTGTAAAATTGATCCAGTTTCAAATAAAATTTTGCCTGAACAATACAGGCCTATCTGACTTTGCCTGGCATCAACGATCAACAGCATTTTTAAATTCATATCCAATTATGAAACAAGTGATTCCAAAGCACAACTCACAAAAGAAAGGTATCAAAGATTATGGAAACTCTTAAAACAACAGTCTGATTGCAATACAGCAGAACAGAAAAGACCTCCTCCATTAAAATGAAAATAACTATTTCCTAGATCAGTAGCAAAAATGAATTCCAAATAAGCACCATTTTAGTACTGCAGCCACTTTAAATCCAAAGAGAATGTAACAGTTACTTAGCTAGCCAACTTCATGAAAATGAGAACTATCACTGCTGCTGCTATCATGTTTCTAGAAACAGATCAGGAATTGCAGATAAAGTTGCTTACAATGAGGAAAGCATTATGGAATACTATTAAGGGAAGGTTCAGTGCAAACTGACTTAGAAAGATAAACAACCTTGCAATTCATATTCTGCCAAGATGCTTCTAGGAGCAAATAAAATCACGCTATATCTCTTCAGCAGACCAAATGAAAATCAATTATAGCCTAGAATTAGAAAAAGAAAGCAATCTTCTCTCAAATGTGCCAAACATGGAAGATTTGTGCCATGCTCAAGAGCATGGACACAAGAAATGTGCCATGCTCAAGAGCATGGACAGTCAGAGCTTAAGAATGAAATGAATTTTAAAGTATTTTTGTGTCAAAAGAGAAAAAAAAAAATAATCAAGAATTACAGGCCTAAATGTATTAGATGGATTCATTATTTTCCTGTAATAGGTATGGAGAGGGAGACCATCTAACTAGAAAAAAATTTAGCTTTGTGACAGAACTAGCTTGATGCTCTTATTCAATAAGACAGATGATCTTTTGAATTAAGAAACTACTGAAGTGCATAAAACCACTTTAAATTAACTTTGCAAGAGCTTTTTCAACTTAGATTTTTCCTCCATTTGAAAGAAAATTTATCTACCCTGTTTAAGCAACAAGAAAAATTGGAAGAAGGAAACAGAAGCTGAAACAGAAGAGCAACATATCGCCTAATTTATAGCTGCCAAAGCTCTTCCAGGGTTTGTCAAGCCTCCATGCAATGAGACACATCTTGTGACCTGCAGCACGTGACACATTAGAATATTTTTCTAACTTGAACATGTTCCAGGCCATGCCACAACTGCCTACTGCTCTTTGTCCACATTCAAAACTATTAGTTGAACTATGCTCAACTCTACTGAAAAGACACAAACTAGAACAGCAAAGAAAATCCAAATCAATATAGCAGAAGTTAGCACTAATGTGTTGCAATTAACAATTCTCCCATCACATATCCAATCAAAAAGTACAAGCAAATCAAGCACAGAACCTGTGTGCAGATCACCACCATGGACCACTGGAGTAACAAGCAGAACTAATCAGACCATTTTATTTGGGAATATACTGCACCCTTGTTTCTTCCACTGTACCTAACTTGTGCTCTGGCCAAGTTCCACTTCCTAACACTTTGGTTTCTCCATCTGACTTAACCACACCCGGGTTTTCTGATGTCAGTAATAGTTTATCTTGCAGAGAAAAATAACCTACCTGAAGGGCAGCTGCACAGTGGACATGAGCACAGTATCACACATGAAGGCAGACCACTCCCAACAAAAAAATCCGAACATTCTTGTCAGAAATCTAAGCCTTCCTCACATAAAAGTCTTGGTAACACTTCAATGTTCTTTATCCCTTTTGGGATGAAGAAAAGCTAAGGAACCAGTGCTAAATATCACAAAAGCTCAGTACTAATGAATAAGCTCCCCTATCAAGCTGATCCATATCCTGTGAACTTCCTTTATGCTCCAGAAAGGTCGTAAAATATCATTGCTTTAATGAAGGATTTAACTTTATTAATAAAAAATACAACCTCTCATGTTCCTCAGTAACTACTGTTACTCCACTCCCACTAAAAATAATTGACTCTCAAACTGAACAGGAACTTAGTGGTAGGAGTTTGCCTCAGCTTCCTGCAATTATTTAGAACAGCTGTAACTGTGAAAGCTACCTATTTCCATCCAGGTCAACTGTAAGATTGAGCCTTTCTTTTCCACTTTTTTTTATTTATCAGATATGTAGGCATCTATGTTCTGCTTCAGTATTTCCAAATCTTTCTTTGAGACTAAACCCAAATTACTGCCTTACTTCAGAATCACAACCTCCTACACTTTAAATTATTCTACAGTGAAGACAATCAAGTGTGAAACCAAACAGGGAAGAAATCAGCAAGCTTTACATTTAATTATTTTGCAGAAGAAATAAGTTTCACCGCAGAAATGTACAGACCACTTTGACTTTTCCTTTCCAGAAGAGTTTATGTAAGGCAGGAAAGGAAGAATGAATTCCAATACATACAGCCTCTATACTGCTGAATTGTCACTAGAAGAATACTACAGTGACAGCCCTTAAAATGCTTGTTATATACAGTTAAACAAGAACAGCCACATTTTCCCTCAACTATACTGCACTGTTTAATAATGTAACAACAGTAATTAATCCAGCAGTTTAACTACCATCTGGAGAACAAGCAATCAGGTTTGCAGAAAAAATCATGCATGAAAAGGCAGAGTTTGAAAAGTACCATATTATCAGTATTAAAATACTAATTAACAGATTAAGAGCACTGTTGAAAAAGCACCTAAATCCTATTCCTAGACAAATGATGAGTAAGAACCTGAAGTCTCAAGATGAGGCTGATCACCCTAAGAAAGTAAGATGTGATTCTGTGATTCTATGTTGGTTTTTCTACACTTTTATCAATGTAGCAGCAGTACAGCTTCTAAAGGAAAAGGATGACATTGTAATAGCACTTCCCAAGTATGCAAACATCAGAAATGGACAGCAGATCAATAATTAAGGGTGAAGAAAACCATGCACATGTTAAAAACCTGCAAGAATCTGCTAAGATTTTAAGAAATCGGGAAGAAATCTAGAAACTAACAGGAGAGATCTCTGAATGCTGAGACCCTTCAAGAAAACAGGCCATGGAAGTTTCTCCAAACTGAAAAGGAACTGAGAGTTTACATCACAAAGGAATGGCCAATTTCTGCACTGTCCTCATGAAATCTACACATCACTCTTCTTCTGTCTCTTTATTAAAGGTGGCTGGATTTGAGAAAGTCAAGAAGTGTTAAGAGTACAAATGAGAAGAATAAAAATTGAGATATCACAGGAGTGGTCATAATTAAAATATGAAACAGACTTCAAACAAAAGCATATTGCAAGGATTTCACAAAGGGCTAATCCAGCGGCACTGAAAAATTTACATTGAACAGATTTCTGTTACGGAAGATGGAGGCACTTGTGAAGAAAAAAAATGCACGTTTGGTTGTTTTTTTTTTAATAACTCAATGCAAATTGTGACACATGACTTTGCAAAAAAGAATTAATTAAAATGAAGCCACTGTCAAGAGAACAGAATGCAATTTTTGCTGAAAAGCTGAATACCAGAGACAGGACATTTCTGGCATCACAGAAGTGTTAATTTACACATTCAAATGAATGCAAGACAGCTTTAATGAGGAAGTGGCTGAAGTGTGTGCCTAAACTAGATCAACATCATGATATGAATCTGTCATCTGGTAGAAACAGATGTACTGATAGGTTTATCTATGCATGTCAGACCTAGAGACCAGAGTATAAGAAACTAGAAAGGAAAGTTATCTCTATGATGTCCTGTACCCCCATGACATTACACAATGCAAATTTCCCCCAAATACTTATGATTTCTGCCAGGAATATTAAAAGCCTTCCTATGCTACTATTTAAGCACCTCGATCAACTGACTTCTGAAGCAAGCAAGTACTTGTGTTCGATTGGATGGGTGCAAACCAAGCCACATCCTGTTCCACAAGTTACGCCTCTATCCCAGGATAATACAGGGTTTGAAACTTCTCTCCTAGCTCTGAATCAAGTCACTAAGGAATACACAACTGTTCAAATGACAGCTACAGAAGAATTTTTACTCAGAAATAAGTGTACACAATGCACAAGGGAACTGCAGACAAATGGACAGAAAACGGAAGAGGTTCAAATCAGTGTAACAGCTGCATCTGCTTTTTATTTATGTTCCCTGTTCATAGTTGACTTTAATATTTATATATATGCTGTGATGCAAACTATGTAATTATATTAAGTCCCAGCATTTTAAAAAACAGCGTAAAAGAGCAAAACAAAACATGGCACCAAGAAGGCTTTTCCTCCACAAAGAACTGTGGACACTTGTTTGTCACCATGATAAATAATACACAGTTAAACACACATAAATTGCATAATTATGCTTTTTAGTGAAAATCCAGCAGTTACTATGGATACTTTAAAAGGTACTATCCACATTAAAAAGTCAGTTACACAGCAAACCTTTTCACTCATATGAGGACATTGTGACCACCTGCTTCCCCCTCTTCAAGGGTCCATGAATACCATAGTTAGTGGAGCAACCATTTTTATGGCTGTAGGACATACTGTGCACAGAATATGCTTCAGCTAAAATGAGAAGGTAAATACCACAAAAAAAATCAAAATATTTTCACTAGGGTACAGTTATTATTTTTTAATATTATTAAAAATTTACACAGGAATAGAGACCCAAATTCTCTCTCATCAATTAGGAAAACAATGCAACATCTTAATGAAATTTAGAGACTGCAACATACTCTGTAAAAGCAATATACTAACAAGGCTGAAATAAAGTAAACTGGAACAGCAAGTGAAGCAATTTTATTCAAACTAAAACTCTTATCCTTATTGGACTACTGTTCTTTGGTTTCCAATATAACCAAAGGAGGGAATGAAGTAGAAATATGGTAAACACTGATACCAAAAATTACACTAGTCCAAGTTACTTAATTTTAAAAGCAGTATTTCAGTAATCACTCATTAATGAAAAATACATTTCTTGCAGTATTCCACTATTGATTACTATTGCTCGTGTAATAATGAAATCATAACATCCCTGTTTTACTTTCTATAAAAAAATAGGGATGGTGCAATACTTGATGCATACTATAAATATCAGGTATAAGCAGTATATTTGGCTATTTGCAGTCACAAGGGATACTCTCCATATCTTCACATAACTAGATCTTGGTACCGTTACTGTATGAATAAATAAAGAAAAAATTGGGTAAGATCTAATCCCCACCAAAAAAGGCCATATTCACCATCAGTACACATTAGCACTTTAGTTCTAGTTACTGCTTAGTTCTACATTTAATAAAACTCTTGCCTTGGTCCTAGATAGCCAATTATAATTTTGGTTTATATTTATACAAATTAGAACTCAAACAGATGGCTAAAATCCCTCTCCTTTTCTTCTAACTGAAGCCATAAAATAAAGGAGTCAAAAGTTTCAGGGCACATATATTTTCAGCAACATAATCATTAGAGATATGGGGCAAATTTCCAAACCCAAAGAACCCCAAATTACTCAGCATCAAAATCATATACATGGATTTGGCCTAATTTAACATATTAAGCCTGGAAACTAGATTCTAAGGAAAAAAATCCTCACCCCAGTTAGTCAATGGCTAGCTCGCTCAGGTAAGAGGGTCAAGTCCTCATCCTCTAATTGACTAAATGTGGGTTGCTCCACCAGCCTACTGCATTTGCATCCCTAATTTTAACACTTCCTGGATAGGATCTGATATTTAATTACCTACGGAACTTGTGGCAAGTCTACCTTACTGAAACACAGATGGAATTCAAAGTTAGAACACTGAGAATTCAAATTTCCTGCTCACTAAAACTGCTATAAACCTACGCTACTTCTGCTGCAAATAGTTTTGGTCAAAGGCAGATACCACTCTCCAAGTCTTACAGAAATGTTTTGCTTATGGTGTGCAAATGGGATGTTTAAAAAATGAAATTTTAGTTCAGTAAGTTGAAGTTGCAGCACATCTCCAACCTCAGTTGCTCAGCTACTCATTTTGAAAGTCCTCTGGATGTAATATATCTCCTTCTTTACTCTTAACTCGCTCATTCCACATTGTTTATGCAGTTCTGCAATTTCTTTTTGGATTGGTTTCTTTGTAAAAATCACAAGATTACATACTAATTGATGATGATAATTAAGGTTTGCTCAATTCCACAGTAAATTTAAATCAGAGTTTATCCTAAGATATCTGAAAGTGAATGCAAAATCAGAATTCATAAATTTGAGACTGATTCCATGAGCTTGCCAATAACTTGAGACAGCTGCATAGTTATTTTAGTGTCACCTTTCTACAAAGCAATCTCTTTGTATAAAGCAATCTGTTCATTACTATTAACTTAAAAGATACTATATTCCCTCAATACTCTATGATACTATTGAAAAGAGTTAAATTTTTTTATAAGATTTATCAAGGCAGCATTACAAAAACAGTAAGATGGAAACCAAAGGGTAAAACAAGAATTTGACTACATGATTCTTATTTCACTTATAACTTAAAAGTTTCATATTCCAGATTAAAATACAGTAACTAGTTACCATTTAAGATAATAAGACTAGTTCTAATTAAAACAAATTGCTAAAGTATTTACATTATTATAAGCCATAGAGCTTATACTCAACATTTCTAGGTGAAAACTGCATCCATTTTGTCCATGCTGTAAGTTTCAAAAGTTTGTGAGATTTTCTGAATGTTTTTGCAGTACATAAACCTTCAAAGAAAAAAGTTAACAGGGCAAATACACAATAAACTAACAAACAGTATTAAACTAACTGCAAAGAGTGTGTGAGATGCTATTTTGCAGACAATGGTGCTTTTGCATTGTTTTCTATATTTATTCACCAGTGCAAGGTGTAAATTTGTCATAAAAAAATAACTACATACTATATGAGGTGCACAATTTAGGGACATCTGACAGAAGCATGATAAATATTTTAAGATATCAAATATAAATGCAATACTAATATAGCACACTGGTATCACTTAGGTAAAACAAACTTTATTACTAGACATGCAAACCATCTTGGGCTTCATTACAGTTGAACATGTCTAGTTGTCTTTTAATCAGGTGTTGGCTATTTTGACTTTTCCATCTGACATTAGTATATATGTTTACTGGTCTAAGTTAGTTAGCTAAACACACAACAAACAACAACAAGAAAAAATACCTCACTTACTCTATTTGCGCACCATGAGCCACAAGGGCACTTATGGAATCCATACTACCAGACCGTGCTGCTTTATGAATAGGAGTTTCACCAACATAATCCTGTAAAGACAAACTACATTTTGTCAAGCATAATCTTTCCAAAAATCAAAATCTCAGTTTTACAATACTCAATTAAGGAAGCAGATATACAAAAGCAACATTTATTAGCTAGCAAACACATCAGGTACTTTATTATTATTTTAAAGTTTGCAGTATGCTGTCATGTACATTAGACATTTAGCAAGAAATAATGCTAAGGGTGTCTAACTCACAAAATAAACCTTATCCAGTAACTAGGCAATCAGCAGTCACAATTCAGCAAAAGGTGTTAAAAAAACCCACAATATATACCACTGTAACAAATTATTCTAACACCCTTATTGCCCAGCCCTTGTGTTTCCCAGTATGTAGGGTTGGGGAAGCCACCTTGAATTTAGAAGCAGCATGGTCAAGTTTGTGGGTCTATACTGCTTTCAGATCTCACTGACACATGCAGTATTGCACCATAAATACTCACCAGGTGAGGAGTACACGTCTAACTCTACTGCAATAGAAATAAGCCCAGAGTTCACAGGACAGGCCAGGTATCTCCTGAGACAAACACACTGACTCGTCCTACATACTTTTCTGACTATCTTTACTCATTTACATTCCATTATCGTTAACTGGCAGGTACAATCATTTCATCTGTTCATATTATGTGCAAATACACTGAAAGTAGTGTATTAGTTTTCAGGCAAGTCCTCTCTACAAGCTATCTTCACAGGTAACTGGGAGAATCTACAGCAATTTCATAAACACAACTGGAAAGCAGCAGGACAGTTCCATGCACCATGATCTACAGGCTGCAGACAAAATTCAGTACTTGCAATTAATCATAGAACAGTTAGGGTTGGAAAGGACCTTAAGATCATCTAGTTCCAACACCCCTTACATCAGCAGGGACACCTCACACTAAACCATTCCACCCAAAGCCTCATTCCAGCACAATTTATGCTAACTGCAGTTCTGGGGGCCAGCCTCATCAGGAATTTGGGGGACATGGCTAATGATGAAATGGTAGTTGGCCAAGGACCGAGTGCCTTGCAGACCCTCCTGCCCTTCAGCTCAGCCAGTGGTAGAGTGCTAGATGGTTCACAGCACAAGGTGCGTGCAGAAGGTGAGCTTTGCGCACTGGCTAAAGGATGTATGATAAAGCTCTGCTTTCTTCTGTCCCAACAGGCGTCTCACCAAGGTGTTATCCATGGAGTAGGCAAGAAAGCATATAGCCCTTCAGGAAACCTTGTAGACTCTGTTGGACAACAGACTGCGGCGGGTGATCATAGTTGTTTTATTATCTCTGAAAGTGAAAAATCACCTTATATACTACAGTGACAACAATCCATGTTCCTTCTCACTGTTTCTTTGCCTCCCACCACTTGTCATCTTTTACCAAAAACTGCATCTCCACAAGTGTTCAGGTGAGCATGACTGTGCCTGAGCAAGTGGCATACAGAGCCAGCTGTGCCCATTTAATCTGCATCTTCAGGATGCTCTATTCTTAGAAAGTGGCTAACAAGTAATTAGCAATGTGTCGCATCTGTGTGTGCTGATTTAGAAAGAGAGACAGTGATCTCTAACCTTAGTGCTCTTAACTTGGAAGACAGACACAGGGACTGTGAGAATGAAGACCTTAGGCTCACTGTAGGAGAGAGGATCTGGTTCAAGACTATCTTAAGAACCTGAACGTATGCAAGTCCATGGGACCTGAAGAAATCCATCCCTGGGTCCTGAAAGAGCTGGTGAATAAAGTTGCTAAGCCACTGTCCATCATACTTGAAAAATCGTGGCAGTCAGGTGAAGTTCCTGACAACTGGAAAAAGGGAAATATAACCCCCATTTTCAAGAAGGGGAAAATGGATGACCCAGGGAATTACAGACCAG
>JAVHNF010014829.1:0-11479 GCA_034783455.1 Micropsitta finschii
TCACAGTCCTCTAATGCCTACCTGTAGGAATCATTAGACCAACAAACATTACATTCAAACTTAACAAAGTATCTACATAATTATTACCATTGTATAAGTAGCACAACCATCAACAACTAGCACAAAATGAAGACTAAACTTTAATATTCTTCTCACTATACTAATGCCTCTTCCTCCACACTACAAACAGAACTAATGTACTGCAGCAATATACTGCAGAAGGATGATGGTCATACCTGTGATTTGAAAATAGCAAATGCAACTAGCTTACAGCTCTTCAGCTTAAATTCTGGGTTGCTCACAAGACTGATTGCTTATAATTAGATTTCAAAAACCAGATTTCAAAACTATAAGATTCATATTGTTTGCTCTTCTTGTATGTGGAACTATAATACTATTATTTTTGGAGTTACTAGAACCACGCTAGTAAAGGAATGGTTTACTTCACCTACTAAGATGTACTTTTAACTTGGCTCCAATGCTAACATCTTTAGAAGCAAAAGTGAATTTCAAACTGCTGTGTACATTAGCAGAAAAAATAAAATCATAGTTTGAAAGTTAAAATCTATGCAATACAATTTGACTCTTACAAACTGAATTTTTTCTGTTCCTTTTTTTCTTTATTTCAGACATGGACCTCAGGTGCAAGTTAAGGCTGGATCAAGGGCCATGCCGTGTTTATATCATAAAATGGTACTATGATAAACAAGCCAATGCTTGTGCTCAGTTTTGGTATGGTGGCTGTGATGGAAATGGAAACCGCTTTGAGAGTGAAGAAGAATGTAGAGAGGCTTGTGTATTTTTTGCTGGAGGTAGGAATTTATCTCTACATTAACAAAGAGCAAGTTAAAGATATCGATTGTTTGGGTTTGTTATCAAGTATCCAGCATGATATGTAAAAACAAACCTACTGATTTAAAGAGTATTAACATTCTGAAGTCATATGCTCAGTGATTAAAAAAAAATGTGTACCTATGCAAGATCACTTTAACTTTTTTTGCATATATCATAGGATGTAGTCCTTATGGAACAAAATAGCAATTTTTCATCAGTATCAGGAGTACAAAATTTCCTTTTTACTTAGATATGGTAAGGCCAATATAGCATTTGTTATAGTAATTGCCTTTCTTTTACCTAGATCTTTAAATACTACCATTGCATAATCACTAACTATACCTCATTTAAAATTATATATAAATGGCTTTTGAAAGCAATCTTTGGTCACTAAAATTATGTAATTTATTTTCTATTACAGGCATCTGATGTTTGGCATGGATACTGCAATGAAGATTTCACTTTTTTAAAGCACGAGTGTTCCCATAAATCCTATTTTAATACTTCAAGCATAAATTACTGATTTCCAAATTACTTGCAAAGTACTACTCAGAACATAAGCAAATATAAATATAAAACATAAATACAGCAAATGCATCAACCTGTGGCCTGTGTGCTTTCTGGGTCACAAGCCAAGGAGGTGGCTCACCAGCCCACCTTTCCTAACCACATCATAGTTACATTTACTCCTTTTTTCTGTAAACTTTCCTCAAGATACATGACAAACACAGTTAAAGCACATCCATTGATATATATGAGTGATTATAACAATATCTGGCATTACTAAATTAGGTTAGTTCATGTCCAAAGTGCTCGTTGATGCATTTCTCTTCTGAAAGCCAAGTCAACTTTTTAAAGGCATTTTAATATTTTTATCTTTCTAAAAAGCATCTTAAACTTCTGTTCAAAACATTGAAACACATCATAGAGTGTATTCTTTATTGCCCATCACTGCCATGTTGCTTTTTACCTTTATGTCTGCCTGTATATGATGTATTTCCTTTTAATTGACTTGTATACTTAAAAGCTTTTTTCTAATAAAACATTTCTGGGTTTACTGCCAGGATGGAGAATGGGTAATGGTACTTTTACAGGACTAAAAGCTTCTCTCCCAGCTAAATTACACCTACTGTGTAATTTGCTCCTGATTAGGTAACTGGTTTTCTGACACAGCCCTTAACAAGACTGAACATGTCAGGCATCATCTCCTGCATATGAAACCTGACAATCTCTTTTGGTTGGGTTTGGGTTTTTTTTCCTGAATACATGGTAAGTTCAGCATATCAGCAACAAAAGATGGAATGTGGCCTCAAGGCAAAGACCCTTCCTACTTCAAGACCCTCAGCAGTGAGCCTACTTGGACGTGGCAACACAGTGCCTTCCGCATGGGCAGAGGGAGAGGAGAAGGGTTGGCCAGCACCTACAATGTTTTTTACTTCATGAAGTTTGCATCAACTTCCAGGTGGGTTTCAATGGGTTTCTCACCAATTCAGGGACCAGCTGTAGGGAACGACCTGCCAAACATCGAGTTTCTTCCTATGATTCATCTAGATACAATTTTCAAGATATTTCAAACTAAAAATACAATGATACATCACATTTAGTAAAAAAAAAAGAAAAAAGAAAACCAACAACAAAACCCACAGAAAAAAACAACCTCACCAAGAACCAAACACACGACTTAAAGCTGCAATTTACTGAGTAAGTGAGGATTTCACAGGTTTCAGGTTTCCTAACTGCACAGGGAATAGGTGTAACAATCCTCCACGGCAACACAGGTGTTCCCTTGTACCAAGCAAAGCTAAGATGAGAGGAAAAGCTGGAACTACCGATGTTCCAACGACTCAGAGCATTCCACTCTCCTTCACAGAACGCTCGCAAATGCCAAGAGGCACTTGGCGCTGCCGGGGCAGTACCGCCGCGCCGCCCAAAAGCACGACGTCCAGCTCAAGGAACACGCCAAACTATACAATAACATAACCCATCCCCACCTGTCGCCACCGGCGGCCGCTACCTCAGGCCAGCCCGGGGCGGGGCGAGGGAGGGCGGGAGAGAGGGCGCCCTCCCCGCGTGCAGCACCGCAGCCAATCCCGATCGCTGAGGGAGCGCGAGACATCACCCCCGTTGTCCGGACGACGCGCGGACTCGGCGGAAGGAGCGCTGTGCCCCGCCGCGGTTGGCAGCCATGAGCGCGGCGCTGGACGTGCTGTGGGAGGACAGAGATGTCCGCTTCGACATCTCCCCGCAGTGAGTGCTGTTGCACTGCTCTCCCCTTACAGCGGGGCTTCGGGGCCCGCCCGGCAGCTGTCAGTAGGACAAGCGCTGTGTCTCCAAGGGTCTGAGCGCGGCCGCCATTAGTGGCGCGGTGTATGCTGGGAGCCTTCCCAGTGTGGAGGCGTGGTAGGGGAGCCGTGATGTTCCGTGAGGGCGGGAAAAGGGTTGTGTGGTCCTTGGGGCTCAGGCGAGTTGAATGGGGGAGCTCTTGCTAAGTGAAGTGTCGTCACCGTTTCCAATCTATAAAAGAAAAGAGAAAATAATAAAGGTTGGATACTGGAGGACTGAGGGAAGGGTGTTCTGTTCTTAGCGTTAGCTGGTGCTGAAGCAAACTTAAAAGTCAGTGTCTGAGGGCATGGTTCCGGTTACTGGTAACAGGGCTCGGTGTCGCTGCCGTGGTGTTGGCAGCCTGAGCGCACGGAAGTGGACAGTGGCTTTGCAGTCTGTGAGCGGCCAGAGCTGAAGGGCTGTCACATCCCTGTGGCAGCTGTGTCCTGATTTCAGCCGAGATAGCGTTAATTTTCTTCCTAGTAGCGGGTACAGTGCTGTGGTTTGGTTTTAGTATGAGACACAGTGCTTCCTCACTCCTGCAGGCCTTGACCTCTAATGAGCTGTGAGCTTTGTCTGAGACATAAGATTTATGCTCTGGTTTCTGTGGCAAAACCCTGCATGGCTTTTGTAATACGGAGCTACAAATTAGCAGCTGGTTGATGATTTTGGGGGTGGAGGCTGAAAGTGTGTTGTCACACTTCATCTTGCTCCTACTCATTTGACCATACTGAAAATACTCTTTGCCCTCTAGACATGCAGAAACATGAAATTGTGTCTTGAACGTTTAAGCAGTTCTGTCTTTACTGACTTGTAAAATTGTCATGTACACAGCCTGCTTCCATATTTAATGCTGATGTTGCTATTCTTGCTACCTCCAGTCTAATGTCTTTTGAGCTATTCTAGTGATGTATTATTGAGTCCATACTTTGTGTCTTGGTCCTGATCTTCGGTAGTCTCAGTCTCTCAGAATTCCACTCTTGATAATGTATTTTATTTCTATCATGCCAATACACTGAAGAGATTTGGCTGCTTTACACAATACAATTAAAATACAGCAAAATTTCACATGTACTTGTACTTAAGTATTTAAGTAGTTAGACCAGTTAAATAAAGCGGAATAAAACTAACAAACAAAAAATTAAAAAAAAAACCCAACAAAATAAACAAAAAACCAAAACCAACCAACAAACCAAAAAAAGCATACAAAAAAAACAAACCATACCCTTTGTGGATATTTCCTTTGCTGGCATCTATTCTTTCTCAAGCCTAACTCCATTCCTTATGACCTGAAAGTACAGGAAGGGTCAACAAACTATCCATTAGAAAAAGATGTGTATGCAACTTTTTTGATTTTCCCTCCTATTTTCACATACTTTATACTCCAAATTTTGGGGTATAGTTTGCTTGATCACACTCACTACATAATTACTTATTTACTGTTATAATTGAATGATGATGGTATTAATATTCTTAATATGCCAGATGTAGTGATATCAATTTCAGGTATATAATGTTGATTTGTGTGTGTGTGCATGTGTGTATTTTTCATTGTACATAGGATGCACTAAGCAGAAAAACCAGGAAGAAGAGCAAAGTGGGAAAATAGAAATGGCCTTTTAGAGCATAGATCTAATCTGTTTTTCATTAGGGGTTCTTTTTCTTCCTTTTTTTTTTTTTCTTCTTTTAGACAAATGAAAATGAGACCTGGAGAGGTCCTTATAGATTGCTTAGAGTCTGTTGAAGATACCAAAGGAAACAATGGAGACAGAGGTAACTGCATACTCAGGGAAATTGTAAACTTTCTAATATTTAATGTATATAAGTTCTTGAAAGCCCTGTCTGGTTTCCATTGAACTCAGTAGCAATGGTCTGTTGCAGGTAATAAGTCCTGCCTTTTTCACAGATCTGTCTCCCCTTAGAGTATTTTCAAATGGGATCTCTTCTTCAGAGTTACAGGAAGGTGATAATATTGTCTCAGAATTTGTTTAGAATTGAAAGCCTTGTAAGTATAATCCATTTATAAACATCGTGGTGATCTTTTGCTGTAATCCTGTTTAATACTTAGTTTTTTTGTAACCTAATTTAAACTGAATCAGTAAGGAATATATATATTTAGCGTGCAAAGGCATGCCAGTGAGCCGAGATGACCCTTCCTGGGGTTGGATGGGTTGCTGTACAGGGTACAGAAGTGAAATTTGCATTTGATATAGAGGGTAAGGTTATTCATGGAGACAGCTGCGATAATTAACTCCCTGCCTTCCCTTTCTCCTCCCCAGAGCAGTTCTGTACTGGTTGTGTCTCTGCATTTTTACCATAGGCAGGAGGATTTGAAATCAGTAACTGTTCTTAGTTTGGTTTTGAGGAATGCTGGTATATATGAGAGGTAGTTCCATCTGTTCCTTGCTAGATTTTCTCTCTGAGCATTCAAGAGAAAAAAGCATTGTGATTTTTTTGCTGGGGTGTCCTGTGCTTTTCTTTTTTTCTTATCAAGGGGAAGGAATATTCTAGTGTTTCAAGTCTAGAGGTAATGTATTGCAGAATGGAACATTTAATTGAATTGAAATTCCTCAGATTAAAAATACTTACACTCCTTATTTCCAGGTAGACTGCTTGTGACAAATTTGCGGATTATTTGGCGCTCACTGTCATTGCCCAGAGTCAATCTCTGTAAGTATCATCTGTTAAACAACTGCAAAGTTCTTGTTTCCTTTGTAGTGGCATATTGTTCTTTCACAACTGTATTAATTACAGTATAGAATAGTAAGGTATAGTTCTGTTGCTCTGTGAAGTGTGAAATAAACTGTTACTAATGAATCTGTTTGTAATCTAGGAACTCTTATAATAATTCATAGCAAAATATTAATATTTAATGTTAGTTTCTTAAAACAGAAGTTGAAGTGTACTTACGGCATATTTTTCATTTGGCGTAAGTGGGATTCATTATTTTTCTCAAAAGAAACAGAAGTTTGAGTTTCTTTACATCCTGCTTTACTTGTACTTCTTGTTGCCACCTGCTTACTAGTCATATTTTGTATTGTTCTACAGTTTTTATTCCCTATGAATACCTGCATTTCCAGATTTACTGTTGTAAGCCCTGAACAAGCTTCTAATTTTAACTGTATGAGTAGCTAATAGGACTACTTTAATTTAATTTGCCCTTACTTTGTGCCCAAATTATTTTAAGTGCTCAGATCCCAATAGCCAGGCAATACTGAAAATCTGTATTCTGTTCATAACGCAGACAGGTTGTTTGGTGAATGTCCTTCTTTGGAAATATTCAAAACTCAGTTGGACAGTATGCTGAGCAGCCAGATGGAGTTGGTCCTGATTTGATAAAATCATTGGACCAGACAACCTGGTACAAAAAGGACAAGGTCCTTTCCAACTTAGATGAGTCTTTGATTTTGTGGTGAGGGCCCAGACCATTAACCACACTATGTAATTCTCACAAATAGCATCCAAAGCTGTACTACAAAGTTCAATATTGTACTTTGTTATTTTGACTTATTTTTTCTTGTTCTCAAAACTGTTTTTTTTTTGTTTTGTTTTTTTTTTCTCTCCCTTAACTTTTAGCTGTGGGTTACAATTGCATTATAAATATAACTACAAGAACTGCCAATTCAGTAAGTTTCAAAAAATACGTCTTAAAATAATAAAGCTGTAATTAATTGTTTATACATATTGTAGTGTATTTCAATAATAATCTGAAAATTTACTTGCAAGAACAGTAATAGCATAATAATGGAAGTTTAGTTTAAAAGTTCAGAGTGTACATTTTTATGGGAGTGTGGGTTTAGTCAGCTTTCTAAGGCAGTAAAACTGGTGTAATCACAGTGGTGATTTCTTCTCCCCTCTAGGTAAGTCAAGCACATGTTCGTTCTTCATGTCTAAATTTAACAAAAGTCTAGATTGTCACCAATTTTGTGCAAGAAAGCTCTTCAGTACCTAGCCTGAATTTCATGCAACTGTGAAGCAAAGAAGGGGAGATTATGTAGCTTCCCCTGGGCAGCTACATAGTAAGAAATGCAGAAATACTGTTTCAGTCATAATACTGCAATTATATAGCAGGCAGGCTTCATAATTCTACTGTTGATGGAATTGCTGCTTTCTCAAAAAAAAGCCCTAGTTCAGTTGAAGACAGCAGCAGAGCAGTCGTAGCATCAGGATTACATATTCAGATATCCTATTTAGAAAAGAATTTAAAAAAATATGTCAATATTATTTATGTCAAGTACAGTCAAGCTACTATATTGTCAAAATGCTAAATTTCATCTCTTCCTTACAGAAATTACGAGGGCAGACAGAAGCTCTGTATATATTGACTAAATGTAACAATACCCGGTTTGAGTTCATATTTACCAATGTTGTACCCGGGAGTCCCAGACTCTTCACTTCAGTTATTGCTGTGCACAGGTAGCATACTTAAAATAGTGTTTGTTCATTTATAAAATCCAATGAATTAAATATGTGGGATTACTGCTGCTGCTGGACCAAGTATATAACACCATATGTAAATATATAGTTATTTACTTAACATTCAGAAAACTTTCCCAACAGAGTAGAACACAGTCTCTAGAAGGAAGCAAGAGAATGATCATATATTCTAGTAGGTAACTGTGCATAATGAAAATTAATGTCGATTAATACCAGTCATTGATCACAGTTTGTACACCTTGTGTGTATAAACTATTGGAACAAATAAAACCCCTAAAGAGCTAATTTCAATGTGCGTTTTCTACCCATATTTTCTGTCTATAATAATTTACTGTAATTTTGGATCACTTAGTGGCCCCCCCAGAAAAAAGTTACATCCTGGTCAAAACTCTAATTGATGACAAAAAAGTGGATGTTTCCCACCTAAACATAAGTCATCTGGATGAATTGGTGCATAAAACATTACCATAGGTTTCTATTTAAGAGCTGAGGAAAACAGGCGTGTATATATTGGTTGGTTGTGACGTAAGCAGCACTGAAAAAAGAATTCTTCTATAATATGGGACACAGAAGATTTATTCTTTGCAATGGAGGCTGGGAGATTACAATCTTAAGGAAAAGAAAGAAATAGTATGCACATGAGGAGTACAGGAGATCAAAACAGATGCCAAAAAAAACCTTTTACATTTAAAGATAACTTCACTAAGGAAAATGTAATGTTTTACGTTGATGAAGTTTCAATAGTACTCTTCATTTTTGTGCAACATGGTGATAAAAAAAATTGAAAATATACAGCATTTCATATTAGTGCTGGAACAAACAGTAAAAATAATAGAAAATGCTTAAATGGTGGCGTGTATTTTTTATTTTTTGCAGAGCTTATGAAACTTCTAAAATGTATCGTGACCTGAAGCTGAGAAGTGCATTGATTCAAAACAAGCAACTGAGATTACTACCACAAGAACAAATATATGATAAAATAAATGGAGTTTGGAATTTGTCAAGTGACCAGGTATAGTGAAAAATGAGACTATGTTGACTACAGCAACATTAAAATGTTTTGGCTTTCAATGTTTTGGTTTTGTAACCTCAGAGGAATTACCCTTAATTCAGTTCATCAGCTGATGCGTGTGGAGAAGCCGATCCCAAGTATTTGTTACTCAGTACAATAGAGTCTCTTTTGGCAATGTGAAGTCTACATGACATTGCTAATATGCAAGGAACTAGATACCCAGTTCCTGTTAAAAAGATGTATTTATCTTTTTAAAGCTGTGTATCATCCTGAAGGACAATCATGTCATTTCCAAAGTGCTCCTCTGAATATCTGTAAATATGCATGCAGCTTTGACTACAGTGTAAGACTATATTGTCTTTTGATAATTGGAAATTGAAAACATTGGAATAGGAATCTATGTCTTAAAATATGGAAATATAAAGACTATAAGGAAAAAAAAGAAAACATTTATATTCTTTTACAGGGCATTAGTTGCAAGTATTTCCCAGAGCCATGAAATAAAATGGGAGCTGTTATTTCTGCCTGTGCAATTTTAGTCCAGAATGTAAATAAGATCCATCCTAACAAGCTAAAAAGTTCTTTCCTCTACATTCCCTTGGCACACATCTCCACAATTGCCCAAGTTTAACCCACATGCCATTGTACTTACGGTGTATGCCAATTCCAGATCTGTACAGTTAAGAACATGCTCAGACGTTCATGTACTCCCATGAGGTCTGCTATGCTGTGATTTGATCCTGCTTAGTTGCAGTAATGGGTGCTCCCAGCTATTTTCACCACTTGGGCACTGTATCATTTAAAGACTGGCTCTTGTTCCCTTACAATCAACAGAAGCATATTGACTAGTTTTGGTGGGAAATAACCAGGCTTTTATTGAATTAAATATGAAGCTGTGTCCTGCTCATATTTGAATGGATAACAGTAATCGTATTTCAAACTAAAAAAAGGCTGTATACTTCAGAGCAGTTTTAACATCTCTTTTCTTTAATAGGGAAATTTGGGAACATTTTTTATTACTAACGTGAGAATAGTTTGGCATGCAAATATGAATGACAGCTTTAATGTCAGCATACCTTACCTGCAAATCGTAAGTGTCTTAACCATTTTCAAAATGAACTGGCATAAGTTCAAGTATTCAGTTAAAACTCTCAGCTGACCAAAACTAATATTTCATGTCCCACAGTCAGGGAAGAATTTATTCTTACCAGCATCAACCAAAGGGTGGGGTTGTTTGTTTAGTTTTGGTTGGGTTTTTTTTTTTGGTTGGGGGGGGGGTTGTGTAGGGGATTTTGTGTTTGTGGTTTTTTGTTGTTGGTTTTTTTTGGTTGGTTGGTTGGGGGTTGGGTTTTTCCTGTCCAGATTAACTGGGAGCTTTCACTGGCAGGTATAGATGTTGAAAATGGCTTGCATTTCTAATTTTCAAACTATTTACGGCGATGCTTCATGCCACCTACGTACACTGGGATTAATGATCTGTGAACCTGATGTTCAGAAATGAACTGTTACCACTCCTGATAAAGACACTATTCCCTGAGGTTCAGATTTGTAGTGGTAAATGGGAGGGAATGCTGGGAGCCAAGCTTCCAGAACCAGTAATTATAACAAGTAATGTTTAAAAAAAAAAAATAATAAAAAGATAAAGCAGATTTTTATCAAGTAATTCCAAAAGCTTTAACAAAACATTTTTACCTCTTTACCATTAGCGTTCAATAAAAATAAGAGACTCAAAGTTTGGCTTGGCGCTTGTAATAGAGAGTTCTCAGCAGGTAAGAACATTCAGTAGCCTTTTTTTTCATTGATTACATTTTTGTATATAATAGTTGCCTAATTCCAAAATGTTAGAGGGCTACTTTTAAGGTACTCAGTATTCCTCCTGTGGGGCCTTTTGAACACAGCTTTTTCACTGCTTAAAATGTCTGTGTGTTAAGGTCGGTGTGGCTGTTGTGAGTTAGAGTTTCTCTAAGCAAAGCAGCAATAAGCCAGCATGACTGGTTAAGTAAAATAACTCATAATAATAGTGTTAAACAGTATTTTCTGTCAGATTATCTTTGGGATCTAATTACTTCTATACTAAATCAAGACCACTATTTTTATTCTTTTTCACTTCTGTATGTGTTTTGCTCTAAGAGACAAAATTACTTTTCTTCAATTTGGCCTTAATCAGAAATGGTTTTAATGGTAGGATTTATTATTAAAGTTCAACTAACTTTATGTACTGTATCTGAAAGCCTTTCTAATAACAACATCAAGCTCCAACAGACTAAATGTTTGCTGAGTAGCTAGGAATAAATCACGTAGTATCACTTCTGAATTAGTATCACTTCTGAATTTCTCCCACCCGTTTGCTTTTGATTTTCTGTGTAAAAAGTCTGTTGCCCATTTTTATAATGGGGAAAAAAGTTGTTTAAAGAATAAGCAACACCAATAAATGTAGTTTGGTTTTTTTTCCTTTGTTATATAGAGTGGAGGATATGTCCTCGGTTTTAAAATAGACCCTGTAGAGAAACTACAGGAGGCAGTGAAAGAAATTAATTCACTTCACAGAGTTTATTCTGCTAACCCTATATTTGGAGTGGATTATGAAATGGAAGAAAAGGTACTCTGCTACTTAAATTAGATACAATATTGTGTTAACAGCAGTAATAAAAATGTATTAAACATACTAGATATGTGGATTTCCCTGACCATGGCTTGGGGGATTGGAACTAGATGATCTTAAGGTCATTTCCAAACCACACCATTCTATGATTCTATGATTCTATGATTTACTTACTTCAGTGTTTTAATTTGCAGCCTCAGCTTCTTGAAGATCTAACTGTGGAGCAGGTTCAAGATGATGTGGAAATAGAAGCAGATGAGCATACAGATGCA